>MU736359.1:11669-46752 GCA_026770625.1 Nicotiana glauca
TTCCGAATTGCACATTCGATAAAAAACCCAACCAAACGACGTCCGAATGACCTGAAATTTTGCAGACAAGTCCAAAATCACCTAACGAAGCTACTGCAACTCTCGGAATTCCATTCCGACTCCCTGATCAAAATATCACCTATCAACCGGAAATTGCCAAAATACTAACTTCGCCAAAATAGGCTAACTTCTTCACCGGACCTCCAAAATTACTTCCGATTGCGCTTCTAAGCCTTAAATAATCGCACGGAGCTAACTAAATCAACGGAATTCAATTCCGAGCCCTCTAACTCATAAGTCAACATCCGGTTGACTCTTCCAACTTATGTCTTCTTAAAAGAGACTACGTGTCTCATTTCTTAATAAAAATTACTCCAATTAAATTCTAACGCTCCCAGTACCGATAATGAAACATAAAGCAATACAATAAGGTGGAAATGGGGCGGTAACTCACATGACGACGGGTTGGCTCGTCACACAACACCATACTGCCCTAGTGGGAACGAACATGTAGAATCAACAAATAAGATCATACTTCAAAACTTGAAAAAGAGGTTAACCGATGCCAAAGGAAAAAGGACGGAAATTCTTCCCGAAGTCCTGTGGGCATACCATACGACCTCGAAGTCTAGTACGGGGCCACCCCCGTTGCCCCAAGGCATAGTGGTGAGTTGATCTCTGAGTCCGTTCTGCAGCACCAGTCTCTCTTTTGTATTTACTTTATATCTATCTTATTTCAGACAATAGCATAAGTGTTTTGTATATTCTACTAGTTTTTCAAACACTTGTGACACCGGGTCTTGGAAACATGCTAGTAGACACCTTATGGTTTTGAGTAGGGGTGTTCATGGTTCGGTTTGGATCGGTTTTTTCTTTAAAAAAAAACAAACCAAGTAAGTCGGTTTTTCAAATATTAGAACCAAACTAAACCAATTAAGTCGATTCTTTCTCGATTCGGTTTATGTTGGTTTTTCATTTTTTTCGATCATTTGTCGGGTTTTTCTTAAATATAAGACATACACTACCAAACACACATTTCGGCGACCATATTTTCAACGTAATCAATTGCCTTTTGAGAAATATATTATTTACCAAGATATATTGATGATAATTGAATCAAATAGTGATGAATAATTTAAGGACTTAATTAAAAAATATATTATTTTTAACATGAAATAGATTCTTACACTTAACAAAAGAAAACTACCAATTAAACTAGAATGTAAAAGTAAAGAATTATACTAAAAGTGCAAACGATTAATATTTACTATAAAAAATTTAAAACTTTGTATAAAAGTATACATATATATAGGTGTAATAATAAATTTAAAATAGTTACTCTTATATTCGGTTTGGTTCGATTTTGTTTTAATTAAAACCAAAACAAAACCAAATTTGATCGGTTTTTAAATTACAAAACCAAAACCAAATCAAACAAAAAAGTATCGGTTTTTTTAGTTGGTTTGGTTTGGTTCGAATTTTCGGATTTTTATGAACACCCCTAGTTTTGAGTATTTATTTCATCGTATTTGCTCTTTCAGTTGTTTAAGCTTATTTTACCATAATTTCCATTTCTCATCTACTTAATAAATAACAATAAACTACTTTAAAATCATTAAAAAGAAATGAATGCATGACTAGTTACCCGTTGGCTTGCCTAGCAGCGACGTTATGCATTATCGCGGCTTATAGGAAAAATTAGGCCCTGACAGAATTAGGAAATTGATTTGAGTTGGTCCTCTACCAAGCCAGTGGCAGAAATTTCTTTGTGTGGGGCTCTATTGCATTTTGCAAGTAGAATTGGGATTCATCAATATTCCTATTACTGGTTGTTGACTCTCCCCTAGTGTAGACCAAATTAGATAATCTTCAACACCGTCATTTTCCTCCATAGCACCGGATGCGGATGCAGAAACTGAACTTGAAGGAATATTTATATTTGCATCTACACCAGAAAAAAACATCGATAATGTTAGCATAATAATTATATAAAGCTTGTAAATATTTGTGTAGATTAGAAAGGCAAGTGTCAATATTAGGGGTCAATTGGTCCAATATCGATATAGGCATTTAAAGCAATAATCAATTTGAGACAAGTAGCCATCTCGATAGAAGAGTTTAAAATAGCACCAATTAGGTAAATAGGGGGAATATGATTAAAATATTTCTATATTTTATCTAGCATAGATTCAACAACAGAACTATATCCTTCTTTCTTCTTGGAATTATGGAGGAAAGGAGAATACTCAACTGTATGTACTAAACCATTTGCAATAGTAGGATAATAAGATCTAGAAAACTCAAGTGTAGCTATATAATTTTTTTAAATTTTTTTTACAACATCCTCAATGACATTCCAAGTACTAGATGTTAACAAACAATTAGGATCGGTACAATGAGAATTAACAACTTTAGTTATAGGTATTTTATATTTATGACAACATCTTAAACATAAATAGTGATAATTCCACCTAGTAACTATTTCGTTAGACACGAGTCTTGGTCTAAGTCCATGTTATTCACATTTATCCTTAAACACATTCAATCTAGCATTTCTATTATTACTTGAATTACACCAACAACTCTTCTAACTAAAGTAATCATATTTTTAAATAATTCAAGGTCACTCTTCACAATTAAAGTATAAATATGACATGCATACCTAACATGAAATATTCCAAAAAGTGGTGGGTGTAGATGCATTTTTAATAGTAAAATAGCAGCATTATTGTTAGAAGCATTATCAAATGACATTGTATACGGTCAAAACTAGTATAATCTATTGCATGACTGCTCGGGGCCGAAACGTGATGGATTGAAGACCGACCCCGCGTTCCATCGAACCAAAGTACGAAGTCAGAACATACGTCTTCAAGATCTTCGAGCCCATGACTCCGGAATCGACTTCGACTCCGAATAAGCTTGGGGAAACATTATCAGATCAAATAATGGAAGGCCGAAATATCCGCAACCAGTCGGATATCACGGCGGGAATCTCAGCACGTATCAATGAGAGACCGATTAATTAGAAAATCATGAGATTTCTTACCTTTTATAGAATTGTATCTAAAGTAAGACTCCCCTATTATATAAAGGGGGTCTGACTCTTTGCACTAAACATTGTAACACGAATCCCAAAAGCATTATAATATTATTTTCTTTCTGAAAGTTACTGTTCTTCTGCATTTGACGTTATTTCGATCATATTCAGTTCGAGTGAGATCTATTTATTAAGGCTATAAATGTTCAAGTCACACGGTTTGAATTTAAATTATTATTGTTTCCTTTACTAATAATTTGATCTATCGTTTTGTGTCAAATTAATTCACGTATCCTTAAAACCACTTCTAAATTCAATTGTTATCCGATTTTGAGGGTAAACAGTTTGACGCCCATTATGTGGCTAAGGATAATAGTGATTGTTTGATACGAATTGCCATAACATACACTATTTTTCACTTGTTCTTTAAAGTGTCTCTGATTTCAGGCTTAAGCTCAAAAGGTCAAACTCACAATTATCACCTACTTACTGACGGTGAGTCTGGTCACCACGATGAAAACAATAACATAGCGCTCGGTAACGAGGTACTGCCCGTTGATCCCGTCAGAATTCTAATTGCGGACCCGTTGGACGCTAATTTTTATGTGGGTATCGACACAAGCCTCCATACTGACCCCGAGAATAGTATCCGTTGTGGAGCCCAATCGACGGCACGGAATAATATGACGTGGTTCACATCTCGTAGCAATATATGAAGCACCTACTGCATAAATAATGCCCCTTTTATGTAATTTTCTTGTGTTAAGCAGGCATCATGAGCTGCCACCAAACAAAAGTTAATCACTTTTAGGGGAGTACATCATATCCAAATAGGTTTCCAAAGTCTTGCGTTAACTTTGACAACGGAGGTTATCAACAAGTTATCCCTTGCTTTTACTAGGTACATGTCGCACGTAAGGTGTATTAATCTCCTCTCATTTTTTCAAAAGGAACTTTTTTCATCACTAAGTATGGCATATACAGCTATAGTGTGATGCCGTTTGGATTAAAAAACGTCGGTTCCACTTACCAACGCCTAGTAAACTGAATATTTGAAGAACAAATAGGTAAATCCATGGATTTTTACATTGAAGATATATTGATTAAGTCCCGGTGAGCAGAGGACCATTTAAAGCATTTGTAGGAAACCTTCAGTACATTGAAGAAGTACAACATGAAGCGGAATTTGGAGAAATGTGCGTTCAGAGTCGGATTAGGTAAATTTCTCGGGTTCATGGTATCCAACCGAGGAATCGAGATCAACCTCGATAAGATCAAAGCTATCGAGGATATCACGGTAGTGGACAACGAGAAGGTCGTGCAAAGGCTAACCATGTGCATTACCGCTCTGGGTGATTCATCTTGAGGTCCTCCGATAAGAGCCACCGATTTTTCTCGTTGCTGAAGAAGAAACACAACTTCACATGGACCCCGGAATGCCAACGGGCCTTGGAAGAACTCAAGCGATATCTATCGAGCCCACTACTATTCCATACACCAAAGGCATACGAGCAACTATACCTGTACTTGGAAGTATAGGAGATAGCGGTAAGTGGAGTCCTAGTCTGGAAAGAACAAGGTACGCAATTTCTAATTTATTATGTTAGCAAGACCTTAGGTAAGGCCGAAACTAGATACCTTACCTATAAAAATTGGTGCTCGCTTTGCTAAGCGCCTCTAGAAAACTGAAATCGTATTTTCAGTGCCATCCTATATGTGTTGTAACAATTTAACCATTGCAAAATATAATGCATAAACCCGATCTCTCGAGAAAATTGGCGAAATGGGCTGTGGAAATCAGCGGGTACGATATTGAGTATCGACCCCGGACAACCTTTAAGTCTCAAATTTTGGTAGATTTCATGGCCGACTTTACGCTGGCGGTGATACTCGAAGTTGAAAGAGAATTGTTGGTAAACACAGGGATGTCTTTGGGAATCTGGACCCTCTTTACGGAGGGTGCCTTGAACATTAAGGGGTCCGGACATGTCATCGTACTAAAGCTACCCACAAGCAATATAGTTAGACATTCCATTAGAACTGTGAAATTGACTAACTACGAGGCTGAATATGAGGTCATGATTGCAGATCTTGAACTGGCGAAAAGCTTGGGGTGGAGGTGATTGAAGCTAAGTGCGACTCCCTCCTTGTAGTGAACCAAGTTAATGGAACGTTCGAAGTCAGAGAAGAACGAATGCAAAGGTACCTAGATAAGTTGCAAGTAACGTTACACTGGTTCAAAGAATAGACTTTGCCGCATGTACCTTGAGATCAAAATAGCGAGGTCGATGCCCTTGCAAACATAGGTTCATCAGTCTAAGACAACGAACTCGACTCGGGGGTAGTTGTACAACTCATGAGACCGGTAGTAGAACAAGGTCACGTGAAATATACTCCACAAGCTTAACTTGGGATTGAAGAAACAAGTACATAGAGTATTTGAAGACCGGGAAACTTCCCTCAAATCCAAAAAAATCGAGGACCCTATGCACAAAGGCAGCCCGCTTTAGCTTGTTCAAAGATGAAACCTTGTTCAGAAGAATGTTCTATGGTCCACTAGCAATATGTTTGGGACCGGGAGATACCGAGCACGTTCTGAGGGAAGTCCATAAGGGCACTTACGAAAACCATTCAGGCACCGAATCATGAGTTTGAAAGGTAATCAGAGCCGGTTATTACTGGATCGACATGGAAAAAGATGCGAAGGAGTTCATACAAAAATGTGATGAGTGCCAAAGACATGCTCCGATGATTCGCCAACCCGAGGAGCTGCTACATTTGGTCTTGTCACCATGGCCATTCATGCAGTGGGGAATAGACATCGTCGGCCCTCTTCCATGGGCATCCGGTAAGGCTCAATTTATATTATTTATGACTGACTATTTTTCTATGTAGGTTAAAGCAAAGGCGTACGAGAAGGTCAGGGAAAAGAAAGTCAGACTTCATTTGGGACCACATCATATGTCGGTTCGGAATGTCGCCCAAAATCGTAAGATAACGGGAAATAATTTATGGGCAGCAAAGTGACCAAGTTTCTCGGAAACCATAAGATCATAAGGATCATGTCAACACCATATCACCCTAGTGGGAACAGACAAGCAGAATCGATCAACAGAACCATACCCCAAAACCTAAAAAAGAGGTTAACTGACACCAAAGGAAAATGGAAGGAAATCCTACCCAAAGTCCTATGGGCATACAGTGCGACCTTAAAGTCCAATACTAAGGCCACCCCATTTTTGTTGGTTTATATAAGCTCTAATACCGGTCAAAGTTGGTGAACCAAGTACCAGATTCTGATATGCTATCAAACGATGAGACCTTAAACATGAGCCTAGAATTATTAGATGATATGCGCGAAGCCACCCTTGTCCGATTAGCCGCCCAAAAACAACGAATCGAAAGGTATTATAATCGAAGGTCCAACCTTTGACACTTCAGTATCGGGAACTTTGTACTAAGGAAGGTAACACTAAACACCAGCAATGCGAATGAAGGGAAGTTGGTTCCGAATTGGGAAGGAGTGTACCAAATTCTCGAGGTTATCGGGAAAGGATCGTACAAGCTCGGGGCAACGAATGGTGAAAGGCTACCAGATAAATGGAACGTAACTCACTTGAAACAATACTACTGCTACGGTACGACCTCATTCATTTCCTTTTTACTTATTTTTGGACTAACACTTACATGTAACCAACAAAAAGTGGAACTAATTTTTAGGTCTAAAAGCACGCGTTGTACTCTTTTTTCCTTGAACCAATTTTGTCCCAAATGGGATTTTCGGCAAGGTTTTTAATGAGGAAACGTTGGATCGTGCTAACGTAGAATAGAAGGTCGGTCATGAATCGGTGTTAAGGATCGCATCAATAGTATCCGAGGTTTCTCTCTATAATCAACCTCAAATATTGGGGAGCATTACCCTCGGATATCAACTTTAGCAAGGAAAGTACTTCGTAATGGAAGGGTCTCGATAGGTAGGATTTATTTTAAGGGACAAACGGTCAAATGAACCGTGCCCACATAGATTGCTCGAGCCCTAGCATAAAACATGTACGCATGTATAACTGTTTTACACGAGAATAAAGAGAAGTCTCTTCCTTCCAATCATCTTGTCTTTCGAAATTTCTTCTTTACATTTCTTAAGGAATTCCCTGCTTCCGATCCCCTAAAGGTAACGAGTCCAAGGGCCGCCTTAACCTGAGATTGAACAATCGCTCTCTCACTCAGGGAATGCCATCCGAAAACAAACTCGAACGGTCTAAGCTATTAGACCTCGGGGCATAAGACCTATTAGGCAACCCTTGAATTTTAAAGGCCACGATCAATCGGGGACCATTATCTTAGGAAAGCTTGGATAACTCAAGAAATCAAGCCCATTGGATGACACCCGAACTAAAAGGCTATGATCATATTAACACGGCTCGACGACGTCCGAGACCCGTAATAAAAATAAGGCATTCAAAAAGAAAATTTTCATAACCAGTTATAAAGGCTACCTTCGGCGAACTATAATCTCAATTACTTACTTTGGAAGGAAATTTCCAGTAACACTGAACCCTAATAATGCCTTAAAACAGAATAATGTAAAGGCAAGGTTTGTTTGAACCTTCGAACATAACCCAATTATTTTGTACTAAGGCATTCCGATCTTTGTGAATACAAATAGTAAAGCAAATGGAAAAATTCAAAAGCCGTGAAAGGGAAAGAAAGACTTATATATTTATACAAAATTATTTTTACAAGGGCCAAACATCTTGATGAAATTTTTTACAAAGGCCGAGCGGCCTCGACAAAATGCATAAACAAAAACATCTAAAGGCCTACGTGGCATGGTCCTTGTCGGGGGCAACGTCTTCACCCTCGAGATCTCCTCCATCTTTGAACTTGCTCAAACCCTCGGAGTTGTTATCATCCTCGGGATAAACCAATGTTTTAGCCTTAGCTTCAAACTCCTTGGCGTTCGCGATCTCAACTGATAGGTCGAAACCCCGAGTATGAATTTCCTCAAGGGCCTCCTTTTGAGATTGCCATTTAGCATGTTGATGATTTGCTCGAACCTGAGCCACCTCGGCATCGTCCTTATAAATGGCCACCGTCTCATCGACATCAGCCTTAATCAGTTTGGCCTCTAACTTGGCCAATTCAAGCTCCGCGACCAGATTATCTCGATTAGAGACAACCAAATTCAAATGGGATTATAGCTCCTCGATCTTCTTGGACTACACCAAGGACTTCTCCGTTATACCTAGGAGTTGGACCTCATCTGAAGTCAGTTGGTCCTGGGTGGTCTTCTTCTCTGAGGCCAGGCAGTCCATGTTTTTTTTCCATTCTTCAGCCTCAGCCTTTACCGCATCTACCTCTTCTCTGAGCCGCCCGATCTTGTCAATATTCTGTTGGACCTGAGGATTCAGACCGTTAGTCACCATGTCTGATTCGTTGTCACTAACTTCAAAAATTCTTCTTACCTACTCAGGCAGATCGACATGCTCTTTCCGAGCTACCTCTAACTCAGCACGGATGCCCTTAGCCTCCCCTTCTCTTTGCTCACTAAGAAGTTTGTAAGCATCTCTTTTCTTAGTGGGCCCTCGAATCTCGGCCTCGTACTGGTTCAGCACTTCCTAGTATTGGAGGAACATCTCATGGTGGAGTACTGAAGCCTACAAACACAGAGAGAGGAGTTATGAGCACCTACAAAATAATCTAAGTACACACTAGAAATTATTAAAAGATATTTGAGGTTACCTGATTTAATGCATGTTGGGCTTCGTTGATAAACAAGGCACTTCCACCCCGTTCATCTTGCCTGATCCTCCTCGGTCACCAACCACCGAAGGTAACTGGCCACCCCCACGAGGGATGAAAGAACTTGGGCATCTTCTTGAATGGACATAACGATTGACGATGTATGGTCACTATTCAAACTTGGGGCTGGGAACCGATTGACTAGTTTCGGGCTCGAGGTAGGACAACTTGTCCCCGATGATGGGCTAATCTTCGGCACCGGTATATCACCCAACCCGGTGACGTCCTCCGTGGCGATAAAGTCTATGCCATCAAAAATTTTTTTTAATGGAGTCTACTGCCCCTTGTGGATCTTTGTTGGGTCATTCTTCCAACGCCCGAGCATCGGAAATTATAGGCTCAGTAAATAATGGCAAACTGGAGAGGTCTATCACTCCAGGTATGCCCTTCGGAGCACTATCCATTGTCGGGGAAGAACCGGCTACGATCTCAGCCTCCCTATCTCGAGGCAAAGCAACCTCGCCTCTTCTGGGTCGGAAGCTTTGGCTAAAGCTCCATCATCAACCTCCCTGAGTCGAGGCAATCCAGTTTCAACTCTCACCGATCTCGGAGAGTTCTTCTTCTTCTTCTTCTGACTCATCCTTGAGCCGATGGAGAGAGTTAGAAGAGGGCGCCCGAGCACTGGTGCTGCCCTTAGGTTTACGCACCAGACTTTTTTTTCCTCTTTTTTTCCAAGCTCGGGAAACTCGGGACCCTCTTCCTTTTCTTCTCATCACCCTGTCTTGGAGTAGGGGACTCAACAGGCCTTATAGCAACATCCTTAGTAAGACTTGCAAAAGAAAACAAAATGAATAAGAACTCAATGGCAAGAGGGAAAAACCCAATATTGTTATCTCGGAAAGGGAAACTTATCATGGGAACGGTCCTCCCACCGGCCATTCGACCGTTCGTGCCACACGCGCTCGAAATAAGGTTTTTATGACACGAGGCCCTCGACCCACTCCTTGAGTTGAGGAACTGCAGCCACCATCCGAGCAACAGCCGCACCACAAAACATTGATAAGAAGGGAGGAAAAAGGAAATACAGTAAACGAAATATTTAGGGCATGGTTATAGTTACGTTTAATGTTCCATTTCTCGGGAAATGGCATGTCCTCGACCGGGATTAAATCTAAGGTCTTCACTCGAACGAATCGACCCAACCAACCTCGGTCCCGATCCTCGTCTATACTCGAGAACGGGGCCTTACTGGCCCGATATGCAAGTTTTATTAATCCCCCTCGGTAGAGTCGGGACTATACAAGTGTATGAGATGATCGAGGGTGAAGGTACACCCCTAGATTTTGTTTACAAAAAAATGGAGGAGAACTACTATCCTATAGAAAGAGGGATGAATTTGACGGAGGGTGACCTCGTACCTCTTACAAAAGGTAATGATGATCGGGTCTAAGGGGCCTAACGTGAAGGGATAAGTATAAACACTTAAAAAACCCCGACTTGGGTAGTGAACGCTTCCTCTCGGGCATAGGGACAAGCATGTGTTTCTCAACCCAGTTGCAATCCTTCTTGACATTGGAGAGGAGACTATCGGTGAACAAGCATATGTATCTTGAGATCGGCTCACATCTACCCGGTACCGAGGAAGTTTTTCGACCTTGAATTCAGCACCGGTCGAGCACCCACCAGGAACAAACACTTCAGGGTGAGGGTCTGCCATTGGTTCCTCGCTGGTCGGCCGCGATGAAGAGGCAATTTCTTTCTATGGAACTGTCTTTGAAGTCTTCGCCATTTATTTTTCTTTTGAATAAAGGTGAAGAAGAGGAGGTTAAAAGGTTATGTTTAGTGTTTTGGAGTGAAGACAAGCGAAAAGTTCTTCCAAAACCCCCAAGAAATCTGGTACACGTGTTAAAGAGTGCAAACAAAATTTAAGAACAAGAGTAGAAGAAGTTTAAACTAAAGTTTAAATGAATGAAGGATGGAGTATTTATAGTTATCAAACGACGGTTCAAAGTCTATAGTGGCCGACCAGTGACTGACGCACATTTAATGCCATTAAGACGTGGCTGACGAGATGTGTCATTTATGACACAAAGTATCAAGATCGGGATCAAGAGCTCATATTGTTTCTCATTATTTACACTTCGAAAATGAGGGGACTATCTGTATATGGTCAAAATCGGGCTCATCTATTACATGACTAATTGGGGCCGAAAGTGATAGATTGAAGATCGACCCCGAGTTCCATCGAACCAAAGTACAAACACAGAACATATGTCTTCAAGATCTTCGAGCCCGTGACTCCAGAATTGACCCCGACCTGAATAAGCTTGAGGAAACATTATTGGATCCAATAACGGAAAGGCCAAAATATCAGCAAACGGTCGTATATCACGACGAAATCTCGGTACATATAAATGGGAGACCGATTAATTAGTAAATCATGAGATTTCTTACCTTTTATAAAATTGTATCTAAAGCAGGATTTCCCTACTATATAAAGGGGATCTGGCTTTTTATAATAGACATTGTAACACGCATCCCAAAATTATCATCTATCCAGTGACATGTAAAGTCAAATAATCATTTTCATTAATAGAACGACCAATATCAGAAGTAAGAGAAACTCTACAAGAAAGACTAGCTAACAACTAACAGATATATATATGTGATATTATCCAAAAAGATTAAAGATATAAGCTCTACAAATACTTATAGGAGTACTTTTAAATAAATGGTTATAAATCCTTTTAATATAAGTAATAAGATGTGGTAAAGCAACAAAGCTCAAAGGTAAACAAACTAAAATAATCATTTTAGCAAATTCCCTTTGATCTTTCAATATATAGTATTTACCCAGTAAACTGCTAGTACTCTGGTTAAGTTTTTGTTGGCCAGATTATTCATCAGCACCCTATATAATTTAATGGTTATCTACCATGTTCCTACAAAGTTGGCTCATTCCCCCTTGCCTACCTTCGGTCTCGTGTTTATAACCGTCTTGGCAAATAGAACATCTTACATAATTTCTATATTCTTATAATCATTCTAAAAATTATCAACACTTACTTCTTAATCTTCGATTCTATTTAATAGGGAGAGGAGGCCTACTGTCGCGATCCATTTTCTCTCTTTGTGAGTTGTCATGACGGCATTAGTCTCTACGACTAGGTAAGCCTAACACTTTACGGAAAATAAAACAAAAGCATGAACATTAACTACTAATAGTAACAATATCTAATAAGCAATTGAATACCGATCGGCATATACAATTATCACTTCTGAAATGTATGAAAACAAGTCCCAAAACCCGAAAACCCGCAAGACACAAGCTACTAAGAAGTCTTAACTGTTCTATAACTTATTTCTACATAAAGAGGGAAAAATGAACATAGAAGGGTAGAGGGGGACTCTGAGGATCTGCGGGCGCAGGCAGATATCCCTTGAAGTCTCCAATGAGCAGCATCGACTGCAACTAGTAACGAGGCTGGTACGATGAACCTGGATCTACACACGAAAAATATGTGCGGGAAAGGGCACGAGTATACCACAACAGTACCCAGTAAGTGATAAGCCTAACCTCGGTCGAGTAGTAACGAGATCAGGTCAGGGCCCTACTGGTATAAATATAATGAAATAAGACAAAATGAAATATCATAGTAAAAATAAATACGAAAATCTAACAAGAATATAATCAATGAAAGACAACGACTCAGAACACGGTGATAACAATATGGGATCTCCCGGGATACTGTCTCGTAGTCCCAAACGTAAATATACATGGGGATCTCCCGGAATACCGTTCCGTTGTCCCAAAGTAAATATGTAGTGCTGGAGGATCTCCTGAAATACCGTTCCGTAGTCCCAAAGTAAATATATAGTACATGGGGATCTCCTGGAATACCGTTCCGTAGTCCAAAGTAAATATGTAGCTCAACCAATATAAACAACAGTTATAGCAAGAAAACCTACAATTTATACTAAGTTCAAATCGAATAAATCAGGTAATTTCACTAAACACGCTTCACAGAATTCAAATAAGCAGTTAAAACACGCATGCATATTTTTCTAATCTAAACAATATAGTTACATATGCTAGTGTAGTTCAAACAAGGAGAAACAAGTTATGACTTAGTGAAAAACGGAGTTTTACAACAAATAGCCCCTGTACGTACTCATCACCTCACGTACATGGCGCTCATATATCAAACAGTACCAACCTTAAGGGGAATTCCCCCACACAAGGTTAGGTAAGCCACTTACCTCAAACCAAGCTCAAATTAACCCGTAATAATGCTCTTTCCACGAATATCCGGCTCCGGATGATCCAAATCTAGCCAAAACCAATTACATAACATAAATATAGCTACAAGAAACTAATCTAGCTAACGAAATCAAAGTTAAGGCCAAAAATTAGAAAAAAACGCCCAAATAGCCTCCCCAGGCCCACGTTTCAAAATCACGTAAAAGTCACAAAATACGAACACCCATTCACTAACGAGTCTAACCCTACCAAATTTACTCAAATTCGATACCAAAATCTCGATACTCCAAATTCGGCATTAGAACTTTTCTCAAATTTCCAAATTTTCACCCCAAATCCGAAATTAAATAATAAAATTAAGCATAGATTAGTGAGATATAACCATAAAGGAGTTAGGAATCATTACCCAATGACATCCCTGAAAATCTCTCGAAATTTCGCCTTCTGTCGAGCTCCCACTTCAATTTTGTGATATGAACTCAAAACCCTCATTTTTGAACTTTAAATTCTGCCCAAGTACGCCCTTCTTCTCTAACGCGGTCAAAGCCTCGTGTTTGCGAAGCACAAAAATCCACTACTCAAATTTCCTCTTTCGCGAATGCGAGTGTCCTCTCGCGAACGCGTAGCTTCAACTGCCAGACCCTTCGCGAATGCGTCCTTCTCTACGCGAACGCATAGAACAAATTCCTGAGGTCCCTACTGTTCCATTTCCTCTATGCGAACGCGATGCCATTCACGCGTTCGTGATACACTGAAGGCCAAACCTTTGCGAACGCGTCCCCTTTATCGCGAATGCGAAGAGCAATTTCTTCTCCTGTCCCAACTCTTCTTCGCGAGTGCGGGCTTCTCTTCGCGAATGTGACGAACAAACTTCTGCAACAAAAACTAGCAAAATTTGCTATCTCTCCAAAGTCCAAAATGACCGTTAACCACCCGAAACTCACATGAGGCCCCCGGGACCTCAACCAAACATACCAACCAATCCTAAAATACCATACGAACTTAGTCGAGCCCTCAAATCATATCAAACAATGCTAAAAACACAAATCACACTCCAATCCAAATTCGACAACCGATGCCGAAACCAACCAAACTACGTCCGATTGACCCCAAAATTTGCACACAAGTCATAATCAACATTATGGAGCTACTCCAACTTCCATAATTGGAATCTGACCCCGATATAAAAAAATTCACTACCGGTCCAAAACTTCAAAAATTCAACTTTTGCCATTTCATGTCTCTATGAGCTACGGACCTCCAAAACACAATACGGACACACTCATAAGTCCAAAATACCCAACAGAGCTAACGTAATCGACGGAATTCCATTCCAGAGTCGTCTTCACACAGTTCCGACTATGGTCGAATTCTAAGACTTAAGCTTCCGTTTAGGGACTAAGTGTCCTAAAACACTTCAAAAACAAAATGAAACTTCCCGGCAAGCAGTTTATAGGGGATAGGGGCTCAAACTCTCAAAACGACCGGCAAAGTTGTTACACCTACCTATATTACCACGACCGCCACCCCTAGTATTTTGACTAGCAGTATCAGGTGTAGGTACTGCTGTTTTAAGATTATCAGGTGACTCAATATCATCTAAATTATCATCTATACCATAATCTTCTTGAAGTTACTCATAACCCACATTTATATTTTTAGTTGAACTTTTAGAACTGTGTAGTGCTACTAGAAGAACCACCACCACCTTTTGTTCTTTTAGAATTTTTATTCTTACTATTACCACCCTATTAGTACACGTTATTTATTGCTCTAGATATATCCATTATGTAAATTAAATTTTAAAAAAGTAAATTAATACTTCTAAATATAAAATAAAAATAAATACCAAAGAAGAGAAATAGATAGAGCGAGTGTACCGGGAGTCCACATGTCGCACTAAATTTTATATCACACTTCAATTGATATTTGATGATATCACACTTTATTTGATAATTATAATTTTATAGTGGCTACAATAATGATAAACTTGAAGTAATAATTAACTGAGAACTTGAGAGCAATAAGCAATTCAATAATCAGGAGGGAATTGAGAGAAAATTAGGGCAGAAGAAGAGAGCAAGTTTGAGAGAAAAAATGAAAAAGAGGAGGGCTATTTATAGTTTTTAAAAGGCTAAAACTATAATTTATCATTATTAGGGGTGGGTGGGTAGGTGGGGGGTTATTAGTAAGGGGTATGCCGAAATGACTAAAAATGAAAGAAATGATTGTTACCCAACAGTCATTTTTTATTTTGACCACTGGCAACAGTCAGAATTTAAGAGAAAAATTGCTATAGTAACCGGGCTGGACCGGGCTATAACCCGATAAAAACCCATGAACGAGTTACTGGACTAGCCGTTCCGGTGTACTGGTACAAAAAAAGGCCTGGCCCCGTCCGCAACAACTCCCTACCCTAGCCAAATCGTCCCACACCTTATCGGACCGGGCTGAACAAGGTCGAACTGGGTTGTTAATGGCCCGGCACGATTACTACCTTTAATAAATATATGTGTAATTTGTATAAGAATTACACATGTATAATTAGTATATATATGTGTATGTATAGTGAATAGCTAGTGTAAATATATTTTATTGAGCTGCCACATATGTAACTTCCCCCAAAACGAAATGGAAAAACTACACTGTATAACTGCTTAAAAAAATTATAGCCCTCAATATATATATTTCTTGTATATTTGGGCTAGAGGATGTAATAATGTTTGGCTGACCGGCCAAATATGTAACTTATCCCAAACAAAATGTACAAAGAGCGAATCATGCGGTCCAATCTTTTAGCCCATAATGAACATCCGGCCCAATGACCGATTAATACCCATCGGCCCTCCTTTCACTATCTCACAGTTTCCCTCCTCTATTTCCCGCCAAACACTGAAAAACATCAAATTCTAAGATTTCGCCTTTACCAGTACAACCAGAAATGAAAAAAAATCATTCCACCCTAAAAACCTTCTGACTCTCTCAGAGTGCAAAAACGAGAAAATGGAAAAATCCGGCAATGGCGGCGGCGGTGGTTCAGCGCCTACAGGTTGCTACAAGTGCGGTCGTCCAGGTCACTGGTCAAGAGATTGCCCTTCCAATCCAAACAGTACTGATAAACCTAATCCTGATACCACGAAGGCGTATGCTTCAAATTCCGGCGCCGGTGTCGGATCCGGATCCGTTCCCGGTGCCGGAGCTTCTGCCTCTAAGCCGAAGAAAGTTCCTAGGTCAATGCCTAAGCTAACTCCGGATATCCTTCTCTCTGATAAAGGACTTGGCTACGTTCTCCGTCATTTTCCCCGTGCTTTCAAATATCGCGGCCGCGGTCATGAGGTACAGAGGCTGATCCACACTGAATAGTTCTATATGCACTTAACTTTGCTCAGACTTACTAAAAAAATTCACTAAATACATATATAGTGAACACAAATTTGTAGAAAGACAATTTTGTTTTTCTAGGGTTTTAATTTTATTTGATCCAGAATAACATACACTTTTTAAGCACCTAACATGTCAGTACTATTAGTTTTATTTTATAAACATTTTGTGGCAGTAAGCAGACTTGCTGCTCCCTGTTTTGTGCAAGCGGAAAAGAAAAGTAACAATCATTCATCTTATGTCTTACTAAGATTCGTAAGTTGGAATGCTTGGTCCATCATTTTGGTTTTGTGATACGCTATCCTTTTAGTTGAATTCTTGCTATAAGATGAAAAATATTGGAAGTATATGTACTTATTCTAGTGGTACTCCATCATCGAGTAATTTGTTCATAGTGCAATCTTAATTTGTTGCAGGTTGCTGATTTGGGATACCTACTTGGCTTATATGCTGAATGGCACTCAGGTTTACTTCCTTATTACTCATTTGATCAGTTCATACATAAGGTGGAAAGACTTGGTGGCTCAAAGAGAGTTAAGGTAACTGCTTTCACTTCCCCAGCTTTGATATTCCAATTTTGTTAGATACACTTGTGATGAAATGTGTATCATGTAAGCATAAACTTTAACTCATACCATGATTTTGAACATGATAATCTTATATATAATCGTCATAGAAAATATACCTGAAGCGGAATCCATTATCGTGAAGCGTAAGCGTTATTTGAAATTGGTTTCTCACCCCTTGTCCTAGCTTTCGTTATCGCCGACTTTAGTGATGGAAGAGAATAAAATACGGTAAGCCTAATGGGTGGGGAGAGGACCAATTTACAGAGGTTCTTATTTAATCCGGTACGTCCATCAAGTAACCGAACGGACGGATGGATTAGATTTGCTCATTAATTAAATATTAATTATGGGCCTTAGACCTATTGGACCACACACACATAGGAATATAACTTACATATCATATTTCAATTAAATTTATTGTTTTCTTGGCTTTCACTAGAGCTGCGTGCCTGCATCATTAACTGGAATATATGGAAAAGAAAGCTTTTGGAAAATGGAGACGCTTTAATCATGTCTAAACAGAATACTCAGTCTTGGAAAAAAAATACCGACAGTGCTTTTAACCTAAGTCAACAAGTTACTAGAAGTCTAGAACTATTTTGTTGTACTCTTATGATGTTTTAAGAAGTAGATGTATCTACATCTAGTAAAATTGGCAGTATCTGTGACCTAGAAGTTATCCATATTTTGATATTCTCTTGATTGTGTTAGTTTGATATTTGTGAATAGATATCTCATAAATTAATCATCTTCATCCTGTCATATAAGAACTACGAGGTAATTATTCTTGTAGATGGACAACACTTCTTTAGATTAAATACCAATTTTTTACGTGGATGAAAAATCATCTCGTCATTTGCTTCTAGGTGCTCTCTTAATATCAAGAGGCCGAGCACATTAAATTTCAAGCCCACCACTTTTTCTCTTTTCTTCATTTACTTACTCATGATCAAACAAGGTAATGACCTCTCCCCTTCAGCAAACTCCTCTTCCTTCTTTTCATCTTTCGTACTTTTGAATGAAAACTGAAAAGTAGTACAGGGGTGAGAGTAGAAGATATTTCATCTTTCAACAAGGCATTCTTTCTCTCAGTGAATGTTCTCTATGGAAATCCTTCACCTAGATGCTGTGTTTAGGATATTATGTCCAAATGTCCTCTAGGATTTCTTTGCATATTTTATTGCCATAATTGCATCATTTGTTGCTAAATAGCATTCTGTTGTGAAAACCTGTTATATGAGTTCAATATTCTCTTAACACAGATTACATAGCTGACTTTTAACCAGATTAATCTCACTTCAGGCAACAGGCTGTGTACCCCAATACATAACAAGTATTAAAGATTCTATGTTAATATGTTATAATTATCAAGCTTACAAAGTTTTCTTTTATCTTTGAACAGCTATGCATGAAAGGACTACGAGACAGGGTTGCAGATGGAGTGGATCCTGCAAAACTGTATGAGCCACAAGTACAAGAACAAGAAACAAATCAACAGGGTATATCTCTATCAGTTTCTATACTCTTTAAGTATTATTGTTTTCTAATATTGAATTACTTCCAGCTGTGAAAAGCAGCAATAGATGGTCACTAACGAATTGCTGGTAAAATGAACTTCCATTAAACTCTTTAACATCACCTGCTTTATTTTTCTCCTAATGCATATACTAAAGTTTGAAAGTACTATGAGTTCAGTATCTCAGATACTTAAATTCAATAATTACTGGTAAACTATTGAGATGTTGGTTTGAGGAGTATTTCAAGTGAAATAGTGGTTTCTACTCACAATGTTTCAACTTTTATAAACTATTTCCCAAGTTTATGTCCAAACACAGCCTCAACTTCAAATTACTCTTTTCAACTTCAACTTACAAATACTCTTTTTTCAACTTCATCTAAGTATTGTCCAAATGCCTACCTACTTAAATCAGGAAAAGGAAATGCAGCTGTTCAATAATTATAGGAGATATATAATTATTTTTTGTCAAATGTAAATTCTAATCCTTTCATTTGCATAGTGCTTCAACTTTGACTCTCACTCAGTTACAAATAGTTCTATGTATTGATTCTCAACCATACCTCTTCTCTATGTTTACCTGAGGAAACTAACCTAATTCAAATCTTACGGGCTTGAGATAGGAACATTTAGGCTAAGAGTTAAACTTGATAATTCGGAGCCGTCTTGTTATATTTCACTAACAAATTGTTATTTAGGGTATACGGTTTCAAGGTTAGCTTGACATTCTAGTGTTTTAAAATTGAATGTCTAAATGTGTGCGACATATTATCCCCTCCCGTGTTAAACATTGAAGAACTGCTATGATGAACAAGTAACATTATTGATTATGCAGAGTTCAAAGAAGATATGCGTTTTTGCTTTGAAAAACTAAATATTATTTTTCTACGGAACGTGATATGCCGATGTATGCTAGTAGTCATTTGCAATCATGTTGATCACTTTCAAGTAAACATTTTGTTGATTCTGTAAATAGCAAAGAAGGAGAATTCATGTTAATGTGTCTCCCATGAATAAGTTTGCTCTTCTACTCGTGAATGCTTGGATTTGAAATCAGAAATTGCATTTATGCTGTATATTGAGTGCAGAACTCAAGGACGCAGAACCAACTGATTATCCAGAAGATACCACACAAAATCCAAATCCTAAAGATTTTCAGGAAATCATGCTTAACGATGTGTGGGAGAAGGCAATTGGGGTAAAGCATAATGGAACTTCCAACTAATTATTCTACCGATGTTTGTTTTATTTCCAAAAATAACTATCAAGTGTTTGCTTTAATCTGGCATATTTAAGCCCAAATTTTACATCCAACCAGTGATCATTATTCCCTACTTAGAAGCATACAATAACACTCTATTTTCTTTCATTTTGTGTACCAAAATGCCGTTGGTCACAAGTATTTACTTGTGTTTAGATTACCAATTTACCATCTGTCACGGTGTCACCACAGGAAAAAAATGATACTTCAAAATTTTGAGAGAATGAAAAAGTTGTCAATTTGCATTTGATCTGCTTGGGCTACATCTATTTCAAGTGAGACAAGATGAACTACACATTGAAGAGTATATACACTTGTGCTTTGAAAGTGATGCTCAAGTATTGTGATTCTGATAAGTTTTACCAGGTTCATATAAATGCCCTTGAAACTATAGGGGATGAAACTGTCATCTTAACACCCAAAATAGGGTCCAACAGCCCTTTCTACTGAATCACATGTAGAGTAAGAAATTAAGCCTATTCCTAGTCTATTTGTTTTCCTTGTTTCTGTGTTATGATATTTTATGCAGTTTGCTACAGCACACTTCCGCAATAGTACAACTAGAATGTGAGTAGGGTATGTTGAGACCAAGATCAGGCCAGTCCTTGAACAATTTGTCAATCCCTTGTTCAGCTCTCCATGTGCCACCTCAGAGAAATTGATATATAGATCGTTAAAAGGTAGGGCAAGAGAATAGCAGATTCAATCAATTCATTCTATTATATCTTATGTGTACCCAATCTCTTAACAGTCAAACTATCTGAATACCACAACGCAGATCCACAGAAACTAGGAAATCATTTGTGCTTCAAGTCCAAAGGAAGTGCTCTAAGAACTTGAAGTTCATACTTCATTCTTAGAAGCTTGAGGAGATTTGCAAGAGAAAGATTAATGTGTGCTATATTCGGCTTTAAAATAGTTTTTTGAAAGTAACTCTTGGAGATTTTTTCTGAAGTTTTTTGAAGAACTTTCAGTAAAACTCTTATATGAAGAGAACTTGCCTGATCAGTGATTATTTGTTAACCAAAAATCTCATAGTTACCTATCTGGCCAGTGACTTATCCTCACATATGTTTTGGTCTCGTGTGCCACACTGGTAATATGTTTGGCATGTACTTCTGTTACAATGATTATTTAGCATCCTTTACTTACCTACTGCTGCAGATTTTTTGACCATATTGTGTTGCATATTTGGCAGGAGCCATCTCAGCTATCCCCTCAAAAGATTGTGGCTGCTGATACATCTTCCGCAGAGAAAGATACAGTAAATCAGGCTCCGGATAATGTAGCACGAAGTTCTATCCAGATCTCTGAAGAACAAAGAGCTCGGATGGAGGCTAACAAGTTGAAGGCATTGCAGAGAGCTGCTGCTCGAACCTCTCATATCAAGTCTGCGTGATGGTTTTTACTTGGAGCTCCATAGAGGTTTCTAACTTATTACGTATATCTTTTCTTATTGTAAATGCCATCTTGAACGTCCAGAGACTTGTCGAAATGATTAAAAAAATTCACTCTTTTTCACCCAAATTGGATGCCATTTTCATTAATTGCCAATTTAAACGAGTTTACAAACCGAACCAGAAAACCTTACCAAACTGAAAAGTCAAACCAAACCGATTAAAAAATCCGACTAGGTTTGGTTTGGTATTGAGTTAAAAAAAATTCCGAACCAAACCGACATATAAATATATAATTTTTATATGAACTTTTAAGATTTTTTTCATAGAATTTTCTTTAAAAAATGTCTAGAAATATTTAAGATTCTCTTATGGGATGTAATATTTAGTAAAATATGAAGTGCTCTATCTTTATTAACTTTAGATAATGAGTTGTGTGATTACTTTCTTATTAGATATTAATAAAATGCTCAATCTCTTTGTCTTCCATATTCATATGTTGAATTTGAATTTTGAAGTGGTATTTCAATAATTTAAAATTAAATAGAACATATTATTATATAGGTATCATATTGATTTTATGTTTAATTATTAAATTCAGTTAACCTTGAAAGTGTACATAAACGAAAAATTATATACTCTAAGGTGATTAAAAATATAACTATCAATAATATGTTGATAGATCACACGTTTGAATTTTTTTCAATTTTACAACACATATTTATTTATAAAAAATTTAACAAAGTAAGATTGAAATAATATTTATGTAATAAATTTTTTTTGAAAAACCCGAAAAAACCGAACCAATTCAAACCGATATAGTTGGTTTGGTTTGATTGTGATAAAAATCAAACCAACCCGGCCCATATACCCCTGAGGCCCTGACTTAAACAAATGATTAAGAGGTTGTTTAAATAGTCCTTTAGCACTAAAAGTTATATTGGTTAAAAAACTACATTCTAGTAGTATATTGTACATTCTTAACGTAAAAACAAAACTACTTAATCCATTGAGTCTTACTAATAGAAATGCTTCACAAATGCAAAAAGGAGTATTGATTTTTGGTACTATAGTAATTCAATTAACAAGCCAGTGGATTTTGTATTTGATAAGAAAACCTCGTGCGAATCATAATACTAAGTAATTGAAAAAACTAAAACAAATTTTGCTATAAGGGTTAATTACATGGATTTTCATTTTATTACACCAAAGTTGTTAAATTATTTTTTGTAATGAGAACATTTATCAACTTGATTTACTTAAGTATTATTTAAGTTATTGAACTACTTTTTTTAGCAAAAAAGTCACCTAACTTTGTGGCAAAGTTGGATGATTTCTTTGTTACGAAAAATAGTTTCATAATTTTAGTGCAATAAAGAAAAAATCGAGTGACCATTGATAATACACCAATTAACATAAGAATTTGTCGTATTATTCAATACTTGGTGATAGTATTACCAACAGACTTTATTTAAGTGTAGATACCAGTAAATCTTTTACACAAATATCTGACATACTACTTTCTTGAATTCTGTTAGTATATATTTTTAGCTTTCGAAGTAAAGAGGTTTTATATGATAAAAAGATCGTGATTTATATCTTATTTTTAATTTAGATAAATTAGAATAATGATATAATTACTTTTTTGGTCCATAAAACAAATCTGATGCTGGGTTTATTAGTTTTTATCGAAGGGAATGAACGTTATCCATGTATGATTTGCAGGATTAAAAGATTTAAAAAAAATACTAAGTGAGTTTAGTCGCATATAGTTTTATATTTAGCAATAAAATTATAAAAATAAAAATAAAAGATAAAAATGGGAAGCCATGTAGAATCTTTAATGAAAAATATCGATCAAATAACTCATAGTAATTTTGAGATAAAAGATGTCAACGGGCATCGATGAATATTGATAAATTCTCCAAGTAGAATGTGGACATCTTGCTCAAAGAGGGTTGATGTTTACCACCTAATGTTATGAAATTCATTTTTACACAAATAGTTGGACGAATTTGTTATTTAATTTTTATAACTTGTATACATAAATTATATATTAGTTATATGTATTATGGAAAAGCACGGGAGAAAATATTATTAATTGATATTCTATGTTACAGTGAGCCCTATTTATATGTATACATAATACATAACCTACTCCTATTACATAAGGGACTAGGACTAATTACATATATTCACATAATTATTCTAACAAAGTGACAGTCAATTTCAATATGTTTAGTTCTCTCATGGAACACATGATTTGACGCAATGTGAAGAACAACTTGATTACCACATACAAATCCCATCTCATTCATCTCACCAAATTTCAACTCCTTGAGCAACTGTTTGATCCAAATTAGCTCACATGTCGCCATAGCCATTGCTCGATAGTCTGCTTCTGCACTAGACCGAGCAACCACATTCTATTTCTTGCTCTTCCAATACACCAAATTTTCTCATACTAAGACATAATCATTGCCGGTAATAATAATATCATCAACATAAACGACCGGATAAATACAGAGATTTGAAGCAGAATGCCGATAAAACACAGAGTGGTCAGCTTCACTACGAGTCATGCCAAACTCCTGAATAAGTGTGCTGAACTTACCCAACCATGCTCGAGGAGACTGCTTAGACCATAAAGGTACCGGCGCAACCGACATACAAGGGCACTAGACTCCCCCTGAGCAATAAAATCAAGTGGTTACTCCATATAACCTCATCCTCAAGTTCACCGTAAAGAAAAACATTCTTAATGTCCAACTAATAGACATGCCAATGGCAAACAATAACCATGAATAAAAAAGGCAAACTGATGCTATTTTAGCCACGGGAGATAAAATATCACTGTAATCGAGTCCAAATATCTGAGTATACCCTTTGGCAACAAGACGAGCCTTAAGTCGATCAACCTTTCCATCTGGATAAAATTTGACTGCATACACCACATGACAAACCAATAGTCAATTTACCCGAAGGAAGAGGAAAAAGCTCCCAAGTACCACTTGTATGTAAATCAGACATCTCATCAATCATAGCTTGTCGCCACCCTGGATGAGATAGTGCTTCACTTGTAGACTTAGGAATGAAAACAGAGGACAACTACGATACAAATGCACAATGGAATAATGACAGACGATGGTAACTTAAGCCGACATAATGGGTATTAGGATTAAGTGTGGACCATATACCTTTTCGTAGTGCAATCAGTTGACTAAGAGAAGACAAGTCCACAGTATTAGCAGGGTCAGGTGCAGAACGTGAATCAGCTGGGCCTGATGCTCGACGATGATAAGTCAGGACTGGTGGAGCTTGTCACACCTCCTTTTTACCTACTACACCCCTGGAAGGGTATAATAAAGGGAGTTTTTCCAATTAAAGGACAATCGAAACGAGATTTATTTTAAGAGATTCAGAGTCGCCACTTGGGAGATTTATGGTGTCCCAAGTCACCGGTTTAAAAATCTCGAACCGAGGAAAGAATGACTCTGTTTAACAGTCCGCGAATCAGAAATCCGGATAAGGAATTCTGTTAACCCGGAAGAAGGTGTTAGGCATTCTCGAGTTCCGTGGTTCTAGAACGGTCGCTCAACTGTTATATTTGGCTTAAATATTTGATTTTAAATTACTTTTAAACTTATGTGCATTTTAAAATATTTACCACTTTTAATTAATTTTAAGAAAAATTGAACGTCGTTTAAAACATGTCTTTGGATCGCGTCACATGAAATGCACCCGCAATCCGAAACACATTTTATCCAACGTTTTAGGATTTGGATTTGGGTCACATGAAATGCACACCCGAGTTTAGGAAGGTAAAATTATTAAATGCCGGGCCTAAAGCAAATAGCGTATTATTAACTTTATGGGAGGCCATGAAATTCACTAAATGGCACGTCCCGAGCTCTAAGTATTTTAATATAGACACTTAAAGAGGGCCCCGCAATTTATTCATTTTATTTAGCGAGGCTCATCTCTTTTTATTATTTAAAGGCCAATCCTAAAGTAAACTATGATTTTCTATTTAATCTTGTCTCTAATAATAAAAGAAAAAGTCTTAATCACTTAATATTATAAAGTCGGGTTTCAAGTTCAAGTCCGGATCCAAATAAAAGGAAGAACCCTTTAATTTGAACCCGCTACCTAACTTAAAATCCATATCTGTCTTAAAAGTCTTAAACTCATTTTTCGTGATATTATCATAATTGGGGCCTCGCATTTTGGACTTCAGAATCAATCTGATACAAGGAAATTCGGCCTTGCATGCCTTCCCAAACCAATTTAGGCCCAGTTAGTCTTTTTGATTTATTGATAGGCCTATCTAATATTGGTCAAATTATGTCATCACCTGTTTTATTCAGGAACTACCCAGCAAATTGATGTATGAATTCTTGACACTAAAATTTATTAATTAGCCTTAGTTATTAAACACCAACATTTGATGTATTGCAGGTTTTACTTAAACGCTTCCTGTTCCAATCGTAAACAAGTTTTATACGATTAAACTAAATTGAAGCTTACTCCATGTTCGACTTAACATAAGGCATTTGTGTCATTGCTTATTACCTAAT
Source organism: Nicotiana glauca (assembly GCA_026770625.1). Taxonomy (NCBI): domain Eukaryota; kingdom Viridiplantae; phylum Streptophyta; class Magnoliopsida; order Solanales; family Solanaceae; genus Nicotiana; species Nicotiana glauca. Next base: position 37,414 of record MU736359.1, read on the forward strand.
TGAAGTCACGCAAACAACTAGTTCTAGCCAAATCAACTCTACTTAGACACTTCATGCCATTACTAACTAAATATAGAGGCACAAAAAGCCCTGGGCAATTTCAAATTGATACAAATCCACCGATAAGACCCACAGTCCACAAGTTACAAAAATAGTCCAAAGTTACTACTCATACAAATCAACACTTAACTACGTTAAACAACTATATCTAATATCTATTTAACTGCTAGTATGTAATAGTCCAGTAGGCACATTTCAGGATCAACAATCGGGCAGTTTCATTCCATTTTTTAAGACCAGAATTATAGCAGAGATTCAAATGTGTACCTGAATGTTGCAACACAAACAAGAAGAAGAAGAAGATCAGCAGCAATAGTAATACCAGCAGCAGCAATGGAACAGTTTAAAACAGCCAACACAACACCCAAATAGACCAAAATAAAACCCAGCAATCCACAGAATTACAACAACCAATAATTGACCCCAGAACGATTCAATTGAAACCAAATACCAATCGAATTACAATCAGAAACACCCATAGAATCCAGCAACCAGAAGCTGAACTAAAAAATATAACTTGATAATTAGAACTGAAATTCTTTTCAAGGTTCAATGGAAAGGTAGGTTTTACAGTTTGCATCCCAGTATCTTTCAAGTGTTTTTCAAGCTCAATGTTCTCAAAAATGCTCTCTTAGACTCTCAATTGAATGCCTTTTTTTCTTTTTCTCTCTATCTCCTTTTTTCTGTCTTCCTTTTTTTTTTCTGTCCTCCTAAACTGATCCAAAAAAAGCCCCCCTTACTCTGTCCAATATGCCTCTCATTTATACCCAAAACCCCTAATTGTCCAGCTCCTAAGAGCACTCCACAAATAAGAAAATATTTCCTCCCATGTTATTCCCTCTGATTTTCCCACTACTATATGTTCCCTGCCATTATTTAATTCTATTGTTATGGGTAACATATTTTAATCAATTTCCTTTAAACCCCCATACTATTCTTGATTCCCAACCCTTAAGGCACTTAACAGGATGTCAGTTCCCTATTAAACCCCTTTCCCGTTATTTTAATTCAATTGGTATGGGCAACCTACATTTTAAATTAAGGCGTGCCCTGACAGACAATGTTGTCATTCCACTAATCCTAAACCATTTAATTCTGTTAATTCCCTTAAATGTCAAAAATTGTCCTTTTATAAGCTTCAGACCTCTCTTCATCCTTAATTTCAGGCACCTTTAGTGAGCATTTTAGTTAGTGCACTTTCCACTACTATCTTATCTCTCAATTCTTAATTCATCCACTTACTTAGTGCCTTTTAATTTAAACAACTACTGCACCCCCTACCCAAGTTAGCAACCCCCTATTTCACTAATTGACATTCTTAGGCTAGGCTACCTAAGTTAACCCCTAAAGCTTTATGTTATTTAACCCCGGGACCGAACATACTCATACCCTGCCTGTTAACCTCGGAACTAATCATCATGAAATAGCCCGGTTGATGCAACATGCATGATATTGACTCAACAAACACGAGAGTGGCTCAACAAACACGAGATTAACTCAACATGCACGGGATTGACAAACAGGCACGAAAATTGGCTCAACAGAAACGAGATTGGCTCAATCAAGCAAGGGATTGACCCAACGGGCACGAGATTGATGCAACAGACACGAGATTGATGCAACATGTACGAGATTGACTTAACAGGCATGGGATTGACTCAACAGGCACGGGACTGACTCAACAGGCAAGGTACTGACTCAACAGGCAAGGTACTGACTCAACAGGCACGAGACTGACTCAACAGGAAAGGGACTGACTCAACAGACAAGGGATTGACTCAACAAACATGGGATTGACTTAACATGCACGTCACAAGTAAATCAATGTAGAGCTTGCCTTTTAAGATAAATATGATCATCTTTTCCTTTCTTCTAAGCATGACTCATATTGGTTACTACTAAAAAAATATTCAGTCACTCATTGCATGAATATGACAATACTAAACTACAAGGAACCATGTTGTAACAACTAGACGCATTGCGTAGAAGGAAGATACATAACACAATCTATACCATTTATCTATAAAAAATATAAAATTAAATCCTGCATGCAAATGCAACATATTTTTTGTATTTTTCATTAATTATATAAAATAAACATGCATGGACAAATGCAAAAAATGACAAAATATCACGAAAAATTCACCAAATTGAACACAATAAAAACATATAATTTTTGTTTGATTTTTTGGGAATAATTCATGTGAGGCAAAAATCACGTGCTCACAGCTGCCCCTCTTTGCTAAAAAATACGAAGAGTTTTCGTGCAAAGACAAAGTGAGCGGATACGAGCGATTTTTGCCCGTTTGAATACTCCGTGTGAAGCATTTTTGAAAGATTTGACTGAACCTTTGCTTAAAAGGTTTCCTATATATCCTTGGCTAAAAAGGAATCAGGTCAATGTAGTTCGGGAAGTTTTGGTAGCTGGGACTACCATGAAGCTGTGGTTTCATTGTTACTGTTGTTGCTGTTGCTGCTACTGCTTACCGACCTCCTTATTACACCATGCTAAAAAGAAAATAAGAAGCTAGACTAAAGTAGTCTATGAATTACAAAATCTTATCTAGATCTTCAGACTTGCTCTCGTGTCTCTTGTTGCCTTGCTTGCTCTTGTGTTTCCTCTGATGTTTCTTTATTTCTGACTTGACTTGTATTCTTCTCTCGATTACCGAACTCGAACTGCTTTCTTCCTTCTTGTGAGCTTCAAATTACTATTCCTTCGGAGCTTGAACTGCCTTCTTCCGGCCATTGTCGCCTTCCTTCTGATTTTGGATTTATGCTGGGGATTTTTGTTGTAACATTCCGTCCTCCCGGCGGGTTACTGATTTTCTTGAATTAAAAGGTACGCCTTTCCGTTCTCCAGGCGGGCTCCTGACCTCAACTATAACTTAAAAATACAATGCCTTTTCGCTCTTCAGGCGGGCTCCTGACTTCAACAACAACTTAAAAAGATAACGCTATTCCGCCCTTCAGGCGGGCTCCTGACTTCAACAACAACTTAAAAAAATATAATGCCATTCCGATCTCCAGGAGGGCTCCTGACTTCAACCACAACTTCAACTACAACTTAAAAAGATAACGCCATTCCATTGTTCCCCCTTGCCTCCTGAACCATTTTCCTTCTAACTTGAATTATCTTTCTTCAGAACTACTTCCCTCAAACTTGTATTGTCTTCCTGCAAACTGCTAGGGATAACACTTTTTTTCAAAATATGTTATCTTCCTCCTTCAAAGACTACTTCCCTTAAAACCGGTGTTATCTTCCTTCTTCAAAACTACTTTCTTCAAAACTTGTGTTTCATCTTCCTCCTTCAAAACTACTTCCCTCAAAACTGGTGTTTCATTCCTCTGAAAACTGCTGGGGATAACACTGCTGGGGAATTTTATATATATATATATATATATATATATATATATATATATATATATATATATATATATAAAATTCCCCAGCAGTGTTATCCCCAGCAGTTTTCAGAGGAATGAAACACCAGTTTTGAGGGAAGTAGTTTTGAAGGAGGAAGATGAAACACAAGTTTTGAAGAAAGTAGTTTTGAAGAAGGAAGATAACACCGGTTTTAAGGGAAGTAGTCTTTGAAGGAGGAAGATAACATATTTTGAAAAAAAGTGTTATCCCTAGCAGTTTGCAGGAAGACAATACAAGTTTGAGGGAAGTAGTTCTGAAGAAAGATAATTCAAGTTAGAAGGAAAATGGTTCAGGAGGCAAGGGGGAACAATGGAATGGCGTTATCTTNCAGGAAAATTTTCAAAATGGAAGAAAATTTTTCTGCCCCAGTTTGATAATCTTCCTTGTATCATACCTTTCCGCCATCAACAACATTTCCTGCCCCTGTTTCGAATCAAAGAAAATTTTGTCAGTTTAAAATGTGGTGATTGGTTGTGATGCTCCTGCTGGGGACGGTTTTTCTTCGCTCCTCTCCATGCTCTGCTTTGTCCGACTGTTTTAAACTTGGTCGAGAATTTTCGACCTTTCGACTACTTCCTTGTAAATTTCCCAATTGTTGCTTCCTCTTTTGTTATCTTAGGAGAAAGATTCATCAGACTAATATTTGATATCTTAGGAGAAAAATTCATCAGACTAAGTCTTCTTTTGTTATCTTAGGAGAAAGATTCATCGGACTAAGATTTGATATCTTAGGAGAAAGTTTCATCAGACTAAATCTTCTTTTGTTATCTTAGGAGAAAAAATCATCGGACTAAGATTTGATATCTTAGGAGAAAGTTTCATCAGACTAAGTCTTTGACTCTAGGAGATAATTCATCAGACTAGGTCCATTTTGTGTGATCTTAGGAGAAAGATTCATCAAACTAAGATTTTGACTCTAGGAGATAATTCATTAGACTAGGTCCATTTTGTTGTCTTACTTGAAACCTTCCAATTGTTGCTTCCCACGTCTTGTTGTCTTATCTGAAAACTTCTAATTGTTGTTTCCCACTTCTTGTTATCTTATCTGTAACTTTCCAACTATTACTTCCTACTATTGTTATCTTATTTGAGACTTTTCACTTGTTGCTTTCCACTTCTTGTTATCTTATTTGAGACTTTCCCATTGTTGCTTTCCACTTCTTGTTATCTTATCTAAAAACTTCTAATTGTTGTTTCCCACTTCTTGTGACTTTCCAACTATTGCTTCCTACTGTTGTTATTTTATTTGAGACTTTCCACTTGTTGCTTTCCACTTCTTTTGTTATCTTATTTGAGACTTTCCCATTGTTGCTTTCCATTTCTTGTTATCTTAGGAGAAAAATTCATCGGACTAAGATTTTTTTATCTTAGGAGAAAAATTCATCGGACTAAGATTTTCTATCTTAGGAGAAAAATTCATCAGACTAAGATTTTCTATCTTAGGAGAATAATTCATCGGACTAAGATTTTCTATCTTAGTAGAAAAATTCATCGGACTAAGATTTTTTTTATCTTAGGAGAAAAATTCATCGGACTAAGATTTTCTATCTTAGGAGAAAATTTCATCGGACCAAGATTTTTTTATCTTAGGAGAAAATTTCATCGGACCGAGATTTTTTATCTTAGGAGAAAAATTCATCGGACCAAGATTTTTATCTTAGGAGAAAATTTCATCGGACCAAGATTTTTTATCTTAGGAGAAAATTTCATCGGACCAAGATTTTTTTATCTTAGGAGAAAAATTCATCGGACCAAAATTTTTTTATCTTAGTAGAAAAATTCATCGGACTAAGATTTTTTTATCTTAGGTGAAAAATTCATCGGACTAAGATTTTTTTACACGATAGCAAGACAAATAAAGGTAAAGATTTGAGAAACTTCCCTTTGTCGTTTTGTTTTTTCAATTTCCTTGCGCTGCTTTGTTCTTGTTACATATAAAGAAAAATTTGTCAGTTTTGAAAAATGGTGGTCAGTTGTGACATTCTCACTGGGGATGATTTCTTCCTTTCCACGTTCTGCTTCACCCGACTGCCTTGAACTTGGTTGATAACTTTCGCCCTTCTTGATGACTCCTTATTCACAAACCTCTCATCGTTGTTTTCCACTTTTATCCTCTTATCTGACCCCATATATTTTCCATGGCAGCTGATCCCACTTGAAGATCTTGCATGTTTTACTGATGAGCCACTTTCTTCGTCATCCGTGTTACTGAAATACCTTTTTCTCGTGCATACCCAATATCTTCTTTTGTGGTACTGTTCGTGAACTGGCATTTCCCCGACCTTTGAGTCTCATATGAATTTCCAAATTATGTCCATCGCTCTCCGCGTTGTTCTTTCTTGATTTGTCCACTGGCTTTGGCCTTGAGGTCTATAACCTTCGATTTCTACTGGGGATATCCTTCTTGACACTGGTCCACCCTTTTGTCAACCTTATCATAGAATATACCTTTGGTTCATTCACCCTGGCCCTACTCTTGTTGCACTGTCCATGAATGGACCGATCCTGGGTATTTTGCACGAATCTCAAAGCATGTTGACTATTACCAGCTCAGTGCGCTTTTGTTGTCCTTTCTGACTTATACCACTTTGATGTACTAGTCAGATCTCGTCGTGTGCAACTTGGGAAGTTGATGGCAGATTTTGAAGTCATTTCTCACTTGTTTTGACCAAACAGACTCAGGAAGAGGAAATGGACAAGATAAAAGAACAGAATAAAAGACAATGACAAAGATGGCTCTTAACAAGAAAACTATGAAGTAGAAACCTATCAGACGTGGATACCAATTCTAATGGTTATGACATGCACATGTGGCCTATCCTCTGTCGTTAATCGCCTTTTGCAATTCCCGTCTGGTGATTTCCCCTCTGATTCTCAGTCCTTATTCGACTTGTAATGCCCAAAGGGTTTTCACTAGCAAGCTTCTCTCATTTTGGTTTTTCTCTCAACTTACAATCGCCTCATGGTGCCTGTGAAGGTTTTCACCGATAAGACTCTCTCATTTTATGGTTTCTCATAGCTTTCATCGTCTTATGGTGCATGTGAAGGTTTTCACCGGTAAGACTCTCTCATTTTCGTATCTTTCTTCTGGGGATTGGGGAGTTACCGATAAGACTATCTCATTTTATTTATTTTCTGCTGGGGACCGGAGTGTTATTCTCGACTTCCATTTGCCTGACTTGGCATCTTTTGAAGACTGATCAGAAGGTCTTTTCTTTGGACCGTAATGTGGGATTTTGGATAGGGCTAGAAAGAAAGGGTACTTAAAGGCTCAAAAACACATCAATTTGGGTTCAAGATTACAACCTTCGGAACTAGATTTATTTACAACAAACACAACCTTTGCCCCAGTTTCTTGCTTGGAGATTTTTGATTTTTTGTTACACTATGATCGAGCCGTGAAGCGCCTACGTATCCTTTTGAGGAATCAGGTCAAACGTAGTTCCCAATTCCTTGTTATAGTCTTTCTTTCACTTATTTATTATTTTTCTTTTCTTTTTCTTTTCTCATTTCTCCTTTCTCTTTTGTTGTTTTTCTTTTTCTTTTTATTTTCTTTTTCTTTATCTTTCATGATTACATTTCTAATCTTTGCTAATGATTCCGAAAGAGGGGTATGAAATAAAACAGGTAAGGCTCAAAAAGGGGTAACGAAGGATAAAGTGTTTAGGTAGCAGAACAAAATGCCTCTGTCATTTCAATCTTCAAAATATACCAAGCGCAAACAACGCGACTAAGCAAACATTTGTGACATCTTCTGATTGTGCTATACTTGATAGCTATATCCACACATTTGTTCTCTTCATCTGTTAAATGCAAGGCGCCATTGGGCAACACTCTAACTCTCATTATTTTGCCAATTTTGGGCAAACTTGTCCTTTAATTTCCCGCTGATGCGGCATGACACATAAGGTTTCTTTGTATTCTATCAACCCCAGTTTCGCATGATCTCAATATTTTCTTATTTCCCTTAAGGCCCCGATCATATTCCAATTGCTTCATGATTAACTTTTAAGATTAGGCCAAAATTACGCGCGCATTTCATGTCACTAGAGTTGACAGAAAAAGAACTATAAAGAGGAAAGACTTAAACCAAAGAAAAATGACTAGAAATAACGGGAGACCGAGAATTGCATTAGACAGACGAGAAAAGAGTTTGTACAAAAAAACAAGCACAATAAACTGGGATACAACCCTTAGAACAAACCTGGACAGCACTAAATGAGTTACAACAACTAAAGGAGCGGGACAAAATAAAATGATAGAATGGTTTGATTTACAAGACAATATCCGGATTACAACCCCGAAATAAACCGGGCAACAGAATTGACAACAAAATAAGCCACCAAAACTCCTCCATGGCTTGCAAAGAGATGGAGCATCTTTTCGATTACCAAGCATGACATCTTAGCCATTGACTTATGCATCACAAGTCTTCATCCCATTGTTCTCAACAAATTGCTTTTGGTTTCCCCGTGCGTGCTCGTTTTTAAGATCAACCTCTGATAGCGCTGAAAGCTTAGCAGTGCGTGGACCTCTGAGGCTCTTGAGCATTTGCAACAACTTCAATGTCAGTCATCATTTTCCCTCGGATCTTGTGTTGTCCGCTTGCCACAAACCGACCACCTCAACTTTCATCACAATTCAAAAATGTTAGAATAGACTCAGTCAATCCTTATTATTATCAATTTTTTTTTCAAGTTTTCCATAAAAGAGAAAGATAAAAATGTATTTATTACGACACATTTTATTATAATATTAACAGACTCCGAAGGATTCTAACATCAAAATGGCAATACAACCTAAAAATAGACTAGCAGAAAATCATCACGGCTTTCTAAAAAATTTCATAAAATATCTGGTCTTGTCAATACGGCCTTTCAACACTTCGAAGAAGATTTTAAGGCTGTGTTCGCTAACCGGCCAAAAATTTTGAGAAATGACCAAAGGCGGTTGTTCTTGTAAAAACGGCCTTCTGGTGTCCTTTTGGAGACATTCGACTATTTTGGACAAGAATGACGTCACCTTTTCTCATGGCAAAACAACGATATTTATTTTCCCTAAAAAAAATTTCTCCCCCTTTTTTTTTATAAATTTTATTTTCAAATAATTTTTTCAAATAGTTGAACCCGATATGAGTTGCCTACGTATCCCACATCCAGTGAGAATCAAACTTACGTAGTTCTGCCCAATAAAACAAACTATTTTTGAAAACAAAGATATTTTTTTTTTCATTTCATCGGCAAATAAAATAAACTATTTTGAAAAATAAAAACTTTTTTTTCTTTTCCATTGGCAAATAAAATAAACTATTTTGAAAAATAAAAACTTTTTTTTCTTTTTCATTGGCAAATAAAACAAACTATTTTGAAAATAAAAATATTTTTTTTCTTTTTCATTGGCAAATAAAACAAACTATTTTGAAAATAAAAACTTCCCCCTTTTTTTCTTCTTTTCATCGACAAATAGAATAAACTATAAAAATATTTTTTTTTCATTTTCTCAAAAATCCGGCAGAGTTTCAGTACTATTTGGACATTGGTATTTTCGAAACCGGCGACTAACCCTCTTAACCTTCTATACTGCTATTTTTTTTTTCTATATTCGAAAAAGCATGCAAGTCCGAAACAAATAAATGCACATGTAGCAAGTAAGATGCATCAGGATGGTCTTTTTTTATTTCAGGTATACCTGTCCTAGACAACCCAACCCCTGTGTTGAGTCCCCTAAGTCAAATGCACATGATGCAAACAAACGTTCCTAATAGGGATCCGACATGAGGCTTTGTTATTCTAGGTTTAAAACCTGGGTTTATTGTTCTAGACCTGGCTTACCCGAGCGGACAACTCGAGCCG
>MU736359.1:64607-78573 GCA_026770625.1 Nicotiana glauca
ACTGATTCAATTTCTTGCTTGGTCAGATCGTTGCCTTTTACGCCTGTTGTAAATGCGGTTACGTGATCACATGGGTCTATTGTGCCGTCGTACTTCGGAAGGTCGGGCATTTTTAACTTTTTGGGAATTGGAAGGGGAGCAGCACTTGGCTTCCAAGGTTGTTGTGAATACTTATCTACATCTACTCCTTTGATTATAGGGGAAACTCCAGGGATTTGCTCGATACGCTCATTTTGTTCCTTAAGTTGTTTCTTCAAGGTTAGTACTAAATTTTGCAAATGAGAATTAGTTGAATTACCTGGCTCTCCCTCCTGTAAGTCACTTCCATTACCAGAATTAACCAGCCCAAATCGAGGGTTTTCCAACGTGTTGTTATTCGGTGTTGATGGTGCAGCAGGTAATCGACTGAGTATGGCTTCTAAAGCTTTGTCAACCCGTGCATCGACTATTTTTTTGTAAAATCTCATCTCTTTCATCAATATGTTCAGATTGATCTTTAGGAGTTCCCTCATGAAATCCTCGTGGAGAACCTTGAGGGGAAAGATTATCATGTTGATCTCTATCCACTTGATGTGCTTGATTTTCAGGAATGTTTTCGTTGTTGTTTGACATGATGATAACAACAGGTAGGATGTAGTTTGAAAATAATAGATTATCATATTCCCGGTAACGGAACCAATTTGTTTAACCAAAAAATAGAATTTCGGCCAAAGCTAGAATTTAAGATAAAAATCGGGTTACTGATAATCAGGAGACGAAAAGAATAAGAGACTTTTGAGAATAATAATAAAGCAGTAAATAAGTTTGTATTTCAATGTAATATCAATGATCTTCCGCCCCTTTACAAATGCTGAGATCTCCTCCTTTTATAGTTGATTATTCTAGGAAAAGGTGTAATGCCTTAGTCTTAATGAGGCAATTATGAGCATTAAATGACATTAAATGAAACATTACACAATCATTCCTATTCAATATCGATTCGCTAACGTATTTGGCATTTAATACTGAATTTGGACTCCTTTATGCCATCAGATTCATATCTTCAATTCCTTCTGATCTCCTGGATTTAAATGAGTTAAATAGATACGAGACTCGTATCATTTGAATAGCATCTCGTGCCTCTTAACTAATCATCATGTTTTCACCATTTGACTAGTCTACGTGTCATGCTACGTCATCTTCAATATAAATTCATTTTTTCCCAATACAGTAAAGGGACAAGTTGTTGAAGGAAGACAAGATATGAGTCTGTGATTTTGCAAGGATAAGATAATAAAGTCCATCTTATTCATGTCTGGTACCAATGATCCGCTCCGTACTACGTTCCTATATAAAAACAAGGTCATCAAGAAATAAAACAACAGATTTAAGTAATTTGGCTAAGCGACTAATGACAATGAGATTAAACTGGATCTAAAGGTAAGGAAGGAAGTGGATTGCTTGACCGGTTGCAGTTGCCATGGTTTGAGACCCATTGGCCATTGTGACTGTTGGAAAAGATTGAGAACATGAAATACTAGTGAAAAGAGATTTTTTACCAAAAATATGATCAGATGCACCCGAATCAATGACCCAAGACTTAGATGTTGAAGAATGGGAAACACAAGTTACGCTACTATCTGTTTGAATAACGGAGGTTATCTCTGAAGATATCTGTTTGCATGCTTTGTAATGAAGAAACTCAATATAATCCGGTAAAGAAACCTTTTGGATTGGACTCAATGCATTAGATTCAATGGATTTTAAGTCAACGACTTCTAATACGAATGACATAATAATGTTCACACCCAAAAAATCGAAAACCCTTATGAAAATAACTATTAATGTCGAAAAAATTAGAAATTTTTCTAGAAATTATTGTTCACACCGGAAAAATCAATGTTCACCCTGGGAAAATATAAAAGTGGTCGGGATTTGATTAAAATTGGAAGGTTAGGCTCGGAATTTCAAGGCAATGACACGGTCCAAAAAATCTTTTTAAAATTCTAGCCGGAATAACCCTCACGCGCCGTCGTCGGCAGATCTCCAGGGGCGCTCGAGGGCGGGTGAGTGAGATTTTTCAGGTGAATCTTTCTGGGGTTTGGTTGCCTATCTCTTGGGAACCTTTTTGTGGTGTTGGATTTTGCACAACATTGATAATTAGTGACTTTGACGCAAATAGTCACTTAGGTCATCGAAAAATTATACGGTGACGAGTTCTTTCTACCCTGATGTCACTAGAATGACGCACAACAATCTTTTCTCACCGATACTCTGATACCATGTGAGAAATCACGAGAGAAAATATTATAAATTGATATTCTATGTTACAGTGAGCCCTATTTATATGTATACATACCACATAACCTACTCATGTTACATAAGGGAGTAGGACTAATTACATATATTCAAATAACTATTCTAACATATATTATTCACATATTATATATGAATTATACATATATTAAATATTCGTTTACTATTTTAAGTATAAGGTCTAGGGTAGGCAACTATTTATGCTATTATTCTATGAAGTTTCTAGCATATATTCAAATAGTGACAACTTTTCCAAGAAAATTAACGATAAAATTATGTAAAATTTTTGTTCAAAGCACTACAATTGTTCAATATATTATTTTGCTACTACATACTTGCTAAGAATATTCAACAAAAAAGTTATGCAACATACCCAAAAACTATTGCATTATCACAATGAGTATTGCACGAAATAATTGAAAAACTCTTAATAGTATAAATATTTACCTGTAAAACGGTACAGTTGAATTTGTAATGTGGGTTATAGACACGTGAATTAATTTGATTCGAAAATATAAAATAATCAAGAACAATAATAATATAATTAAAATAAATTAAAAAGAAATACAAGTCTAATTGTGGGCTGAACTTCTCCGATAACAATAACAAGAACAATATGAAGAACAAAGTAAAGCATATTATTTAGAATAAGAGCTTGTTTTTCTTTTCATTTTTTGTATACAAAATATTTCGTGTTCAATAATGAATACAAAATATCCTATTTATAGTTATATTCTAGGAGATAAAATTCCCAAATCATGCTCTTCTTTAATACAAATAAAATCCCTTGATGGCTATATAACTGTTTATATTAATACAGATATTATTTCTAACGAATGCTCATTGAATGCTGTCTTTTCCAACCGATGTCTTATTCCAAATCTTCGTTCTTAGTTCCAACGCCTTCGGAACTTATGCAGCACCGGTCACATATTTGTATCAAGTGCCAACTATTTGCTGACTCATACCTTACATTTCCTTTGTTCTATGTGTCAACTCGTGGATCATACACCTGTCTTTTATTAATTTTACCCCATACAGATAATCCCCCTACTTTTTGGTGACAACACTTTATGTTACTGAGAAGTAGACAAGACATATTTCTTTGGCGGGAAAGTTTTTGAACGGTTTCTGACACTCGAAAGGATGCAAGTCTCCTTATATTTAATGAGCCGAACACGTGTTATCTCGTGATTCGATAAATATTTTTTCCAGTTTTCAAGGTAATGATTGTCACACCTCCTTTTTCGCCTACTACACCCCATAAAAGGTATAATAAATGGAGTTTTTTCAATCAAAGGACAATCGAAATGGGGTTCGTTTATTAAGAGATTCAGAGTCGCCAATTGAGAGATTTATGGTGTCCCAATTCACCGGTTGAATCTCGAATCAAGGAAAAGATTGACTCTGTATTACAGTCCGTGAACCAAAAATCCGGATAAGGAATTCTGTTAACCCGGGAGAAGGTGTTAGGCGTTCCCGAGTTCCGTGGTTCTATCAAGGTCGCTCAACTGTCGTATTCGGCTTATTTATCTGATTTTAGTAGATCATGAACCTATGTGCAAATTTTAACTTTTAACCGCTTTTATTCATTTTAAAGAAGATTGAACGTCGTTTAAAATATGTCTTTGGATTGCGTCACATGAAATGCACCCGCAATCCGAAATATATTTTATCCAATATTTTAGGACTTGGATTTGGGTCACATGAAATGCACACCCGAGTTTAAGAAGTTAAAAATTATTAAAATCGCGCCTAAAGAGTCTAACGCGCTATTATCTTCGGAAAAATCCGTAAAATTTGCTAAACGGCCCATCCCGAAGTCTAAGCAATTTAATATACATTTAACGAGGGCCCCGCAATCTATGTATTTTATTTGGCGAGGCTCATCTCATATTTTATTTAAAGGTTCATCCTAAAGTGAATATGATTTTCTACTTACTATTTCGTCTCTAATAATACAAGAAATGTCCTAATTAATTATTGTTGCTTCAGATCTATTATACTGTTTAAAAGATAGTCTTGTAATCGAGCCTATGTGGTTTCACCTATAAAATTAGATACAAATTTCCTATGGCTTGGGCTTGAAAGCAGGCTCACATATGCGTTATGTAAACCTTAGGACTTAGGACTGAATCTTGGGCATTAATATAATTAGGCCGCCGTTTGGCCTAGCCTTTTACATAATTCAACAGACAAGTCACAGATGGGTAGAAGAGATAACTGATTGTGGTGATTAGGTTAACAACAACGGACTAAAACGCTACTTCTAATTATAGTAACAACGTTGCAGCATTTATTCCAACTTATTCAAATTATTTTTATACTAATGCTATGGAGGCACCAACTCATAATAAACAAGACGGGAAACGCAGTTCTGATAACACGAAGCATGCTGCTTATTTGTAGGTGGATTTAAACTAACAACACTAAAACTGAATTATTGAAATTAAAATAAACATGGATCTGTGTTTTAACTACTTTTCACTTCAATGTCTAATTCTAAACTATAGCCGTCACATTAAACAAAACTACACCATATAGAAACTACTGATTTAAAGGGAATGAAAATCGGATCTAGAGTTAAAAAGTTCTTTTAGTACAAATTATAAAAGGTTCTAAGCACCTATGTCTCTACTACTACTGCCATGTATCCAATACTCAAATTCACAGGACATTGGATAAACTGATATCAAATTAACAGGATTCAGATCTCATTTCTTCAATTAAACAGTACGTATTGATTGACGCATTTCTTCACACATCAATTGGTGCTGGAAAAATACCTGGAATACAAAAGAGGAGAAACAGGAGTGATCAACAACAGCAATACAACAACAATCAACAACAGTTCCCAGCATCAATTCAACTCAAATTTCAAAGCCTAGAAGAGTTTGAAAAAACCAAGCAGTCTCGATAGAACAGCCTAAAAAAGATACCAAAACTCAGGAATGAACCAAAGGACTGAAGTTAAACAATCATCTGATATACCAGCTATCCCAAGCCAAACAGACTCAAAGAAAATGGACTAAGGAACTGGATTCAAACTCAAAACTTGAAAAGTGATGAGCAGGCTCAATGAAACAGTTCTCTCTTTTCCTTAGTATTTCCAAAGTTCCTTAAAACCATCCAAGAAATGATTAAACTCTCTCTAACTGATAAAAAAAACTGAAATCCTCCAATACTTTCTGTTTCTCTGTGTGTTTCAATTTGAAATTGAAATGCCCTCCATACTCTCAAAAATGCTCCCTCAGACTGATTGAAGAGGCCCCTAAGACTGATTTCAAAAGCTCTCAGAATGCTCTCTCTCTCTCTCTCAAGGTCTGGAATCCTCTTTCAGATGGTATTCTTCTCAAAACTTTATGTGTAATCAATGTATTCCACCCTTATGATCTTTTTTCTCAGAATCTGAAGAAGTTCTTTTCTTATTGTCCTAATGCCTCTATTTATACCAAAACTGAACCTCTCCTAGCCCTTGAAGCACTCAAACTAATAAGAAAACCAATCTGCCCATCAACTTCCTGAAACCCCACTACTACATGTTTCATTTGTTCAAGGGTTATGGGTGACTTGTTTTTTAATTACTTCCCTTAACCCTTACCCATACCATTATGTTTTGTTCCCCATTATTATTAAATAAGACATTAGTTTAATGGTTATATTGGTACTTTACTGACAACCCACTTAGCTAGACCATTTGCCAAACTTTTAAAACCCCAAATTGCCCTCTGAAAACTTTGAAACTGCAGCTATAACCAATTCTCCTAAGTTCTGAACTGAACTTCAACTAAAATGCAACCTTATAACTCACTACTATCTAATTAACACTATCATACCAAAACTTAATTCAAGCCAATGTCAGATTCATCTCAGACCCTAAACAGTAGGATTCAATTCATCAAACTCACACAACAGCTTAAGCTTGAACTCAGGTTGAATCAAATAGCACCAAAATAAGGACCAAGGATTTCAATGATTCAAAAACACATTTACAGGGAATGACACAGTAGGTTCAGGTGACAACCAAAACAACAGTTCAAGCATTTTCAAAGCTTTTCAACTGACCAAGCAATTCAAAACAATGTGACGACCGACTAAGCGATTCAAACATTGTGAATAACTAATCCTTAATTTTTAGCATACAGGCAAACTTAGGTTATTGATTGCAAAATCAAAAATGTTCTAACAAATCGACAAACTGACTAACTTCAACAATTGTCTAAAATTAACGAGTCAAGACCAATTACCCAATCAAAACAAATTGACGTGGCAGGAAATTAATCCGAAAAGCAAAATATAAAAAGAAATAAAGAAAGTGAGATGAAGCAAAAAACATGTATATGAACACACGAAACAAATATACAGGAATGGAAAGGAAAGATAAAAGAAGGGAAATAAAATGAAAGAAAACGAAACTCACTATTTTTGACTCGGCCTTGACTGGACCCTCCGATTTTTGACGAAATAGGTTCCGAACCCTTAAGACACTCGAAAAGAAGCTTTACATGAACGAGTTTGAATTTGTCTTCTAGGGCTCGTCCTCAGATTCGAGACTCGAAAGGATGTAGTGACCTTCGAGGGAAAATAATGACGGATTATGTATGAGGAGGTCAAGATGGTTAAGGGTCGTAATCTTGGGAAGGTTTGGTGATGGCGCCGCCACCAGGGGATCTTGTGGCGGCGCTAGGGTTCTTGACTCAAAATGGATATTCGACGAGATGGGCTGGGATTCGAAGGAAGATGAGGGTGGCATGAAGATGGGGAGGTCGAGGTGAAGAGACAGTGTAATTTTGGGGGTGTTTGGTGACTGACCGCCGCCGTGGGCGATTTCCGGCGGGCGGTCAACGACGGCGTTACATGGGAGGTCTGAGAGATGAGGGAAGGGAAGTTGGGGTCTCAGGTTTGGGGGGGTTAGTATATTGAACTTGATCCGTTAATACGGGCCGTTGGATCATCATGAACCAATGGTGCAGATTAAACATGGGAGGACAAAACAGGGTCATTTGGTTTAGTGAGGGGCTGGATCGGTTTGGGGGACGGTTCGGGTTAGACTAACGGGTTGTGAGGAGGGTTGGCGATCGTTTGATCAAACCAATTCTACGGTCCAGATTAAAAGGCTGAGACGGCGTCGTTTGGATAATTCCAGGGACGGACCGAACCGTTCGATTGAATGAGATCGACGGTCTAGATTTATAGTGACAAAACGACGTCATTTGGGTTGGGGCTGGGGCGGACTGAACTGGATCGGGTACGGGTGTTTTGGGCCTAGACCTTCTCTTTACAACTAGCCCAGTCCGATTTTTAATTCCTCTTTTTTCTTTTTTCTTTTATTTCCTAATTTAAAAAAATCCTAGATTAAATTATAAAACTAAAATTATCTTAAATACTAATTAACTCTTAGTAATAATTATCACATAAAATTAAACACCAATTAAAAATAAAATCACAGAATTTGGACACTAAATGCTAAAAATGCAAAGTACATTATTGTTGTGATTTTTCCATTTGTAAAACAAACTTAATTACTCCTAATTGTAGAATTAAATCCTAAAAATGCAAAATGCATCGTATTTTTTTGTATTTCAACAAATGCACGTGAACAGTTAAAATGCAAATAATAAAAGAAAAATACCACAAAATTCACAAAAATTACAAACAACACAAAACTATTTTATTTTGAATTTTTGGGAGTAATTCTCATATAGGGCAAACATCACGTACTCACAGCTGCCCCTCTTTGTCCGAAAACACTAAGAGTTTTCGTGCAAAGATAAAGTGAGCGGATACGAGCGATTTTTGCCTGTTTGAGTATTCTGTGTGAAGCATTTCTTTTTTGAAAGATTTGACCGAACCTCTGCTTCAAAGGTTTCCGACATATCCTTGGCTAAAGAGGAATCAGGTCAATGTAGTTCTGGAAGTTTTGGTAGTTGGGACTACTGTGAGCTGTGGTTTTACTGTTACTGCTGTTGCTGCTGCTTACCGACCTCCTTATTACACCATGCTAAACAGAAAATAAGAAGCTAGACTAAACTAGTCTTTGAATTACAAAATCTTATCTAGATCTTCAACTTTGCTCTTCCTGTGTCTCTTGTTGCCTTGCTTGCTCTTGTGTTTCCTCTGACGTTTCTTTATTTTTGACTTGACTTGTATTCCCTTTAGATTGCCGAACTCGAACTGCTTTCTTCCGGCCATTGTTGCCTGCTTTCTGAATTTGGATTTATGCTGGGGATTCTTGTTGTAACCTTCCGCTCTCTCGTCGGGTTACCGACTTCAAGACTTGAAATGTAAAGACTAAAATGTATTCCTCTGTTATGCGGGTGGGCTCCCGACTTCAAGACTTAAAATGTAAAGACTGAAATGTAAAGACTGAAGTGTAAAGACTGAAATGTATTCCTCTGTTATACGGGCGGGCTCCGACTTCAAAACTTAAAATGTAAAGACTGAAATGTATTCCTCTGTTATACGGGCGGGCTCCCGACTTCAAAACTTAAAATGTAAAGACTGAAATTTATTCCTCTATTATACGAGCGGGCTCCCGACTTCAAGCTGGAAATGTAAAGACTAAAATGTAAAGACTGAAATGTAAAGACTGAAATGATTACCATCTTAGGTGAAAAATTCATCTGACTAAGATTTTCATCTTAGGTAAAAGTTTCAACGGACTAAGATCTTATATCTTAGGAGAAAAATTCATCAGACTAAGTCTTCTTCTGTTATCTTAGGAGAAAGATTCATCGGACTAAGATTTTGACTCTAGGAGATAATTCATCAGACTAGGTCCATTTTGTTGTGATCGGACTAAGATTTGATATCTTAGGAGAAAATTTCATCGGTCTAAGATTTTGACTCTAGGAAATAATTCATCAGACTAGGTTCATTCTGTTGTGATCTTAGGAGAAATATTCATCGGACTAAGATTTGATATCTTAGGAGAAAATTTCATCGGACTAAGATTTTGACTCTAGGAGATAATTCATCAGACTAGGTCCATTTTATTGTGATCTTAGGAGAAAAATTCATCGGACTAAGATTTGATATCTTAGGAGAAGATTTCATCAGACTAAGAATTTGACTCTAGGACATAATTCATCAGACTAGGTCCATTCTGTTGTGATATTAGGAGAAAGATTCATCGGACTAAGATTTGATATCTTAGGAGAAAATTTCATCGGACTAAGATTTTGACTCTAGGAGATAATTCATCAGACTAGGTCCATTTTGTTGTGATCTTAGGAGAAAAATTCATCGAACTAAGATTTGATATCTTAGGAGAAAATTTCATCAGACTAAGATTTTGACTCTAGGAGATAATTCATTAGACTAGGTCCATTTTGTTGTCTTACTTGAAACTTTCCAATTGTTGCTTCCCACTTCTTGTCGTCTTATCTGAAAACTTCTAATTGTTGTTTCCCACTTCTTATAACTTTCCAACTATTGCTTCCTACTGTTGTTTATCTTAACTGAGACTTTCCACTTCTAGTTATCTTATTTGAGACTTTCCACTTGTTGTTTTCCACTTCTTGTTATCTTAGGAGAAAAATCCATCGGACTAAGATTTTCTATCTTAGGAGAAAATTTCATCGGACTAAGATTTTTTTTTATCTTAGGAGAAAAATTCATCGGACCAAGATTTTTTTATATTAGAAGAAAAATTCACCGGACTAAGATTTTTATATCTTAGGAGAAAATTCCATCGGACCAATATTTTTTTTATCTTAGGAGAAAAATTCATCGGACCAAGATTTTTTTATCTTAGGAGAAAAATTCATCGGACTAAGATTTTTATATCTTAGGAGAAAATTCCATCGGACCAAGATTTTTTTTTTATCTTAGGAGAAAAATTTCATCGGACTAAGATTTTTTACACAATAGCAAGATAAATAAAAGGTAAAGATTTGAGAAACTTCCCTTTGTCGGCTCTTTTGTTCTTTTCTTTTCTTTTCTTTTTTTTTCAATTTCCCTGTGCTGCTTTGTTTCCTGTTATATACAAAGAAAAATTTGTTAGTTTTTGAAAGTGGTGGTCAGTTGTGACATTCTCGCTGGGGATGATTTCTTCCTTTCCCTGCTCTGCTTTGCCCGACTTCAACAACTTAAAAAGATAACGCCTCCGTTCTACGGGCGGGCTCCCGACTTTAACAACTTAAAAAGGTAACGCCTCCGTTCTACGGGCGGGCTCCCGACTTCAACAACTTTAAAACTGCACTCGTGTTGCCATTGTTCCCCTTGCCTCCTGAACCATTTTCCTTCTACTTGAAGTACCTTCTTTTAAAACTGCTTCCCTTAAAAACTCGTGTTGTCTTCCCTCGAAACTGCTGGGGATAACACTGCTGGAGAATTATTTACTTACCTACTGGGGATAATACTGCTGGGCACCAGTTTTTTTTTCAAAACTACTTCCTTCAAAACTTTTATTTTCTCTCAACACTGCTGAGGATAAAAATGTTATCAGCTGGGGATAACGCTGTTGAGGATAACGCTGCTGGGGGGATCTTTTTTTTTTCTTTTTCAAAACTATGTTATCTTCCTCCTTCAAAACTTGTGTTTCGTTCCTCTGAAAGTTGTTGGGGATAACACTGTCAGAGAATTTTCATTCCTTCGAAACTGGTGCTTCACTCTTCTGAACACAAGTTTCATCCTTTTGTTTTGTCTGCTGGGGATACAACTTCCTTCTTCCTAAAGTGGGTACCTGACTTCAGGAAAATTTTCGAAATGAAAGAAAAATTTTCTGCCCCAATTTTGATAATCTTCCTTGTATCATGCCTCTCTGCTATCAATGACATCTCCCGTCCCTGTTTCACATTAAAAAAAAGTTGGGTCAGTTTAAAACGTGGTGGTTGGTCGTGATACTCTTGTTGGGGATGACTCTCCTCTTCTTGCTCGACCGTCTTAAAACTTGGACGATACCTTCTGACCCTCTCGAGGATTCCTTATTCACAAACCTTTCAACCATTGACCCCCCCACATTTCCTATGACAGTTGACTCCGCTTGAGGATCTTACATGTTTTACTGATGAACCACTTTCTTCGTTCATCCGTATCACTGAAAACACCTTTTCTGCTGGGGATATCCCTCTTCTTTTTGTGGCATAGCTCGGGAACTGGCATTTCCCCGACCTTTGAGTCTCACATGAATTTTCCAAATTACGTCCATCGCTTTCCACGTTGTTCTTTCTTGATTCATCCACTAGCCTTGGCCTTGAGGTCTATAACCTTTGATTTCTACGGGGGATATCCTTCTTGACACTGGTCCATCTTTTTGTCAATCTCATCTTGCTGGGGATATCCTTCTTGACACTGGATTTGCGCTTGTTCCTTCCTGACTCATACCACCTGGATGTTCTAATCAGACCCCTTCTTGCATAATCGAAAAGCTGATGGCAAATTTTGAAGTCATTTCTCACTTGTTTCGACCAAACAGACTCTGCATGGGGGGAATTTTTCGATGAAAGGAGAATGATAAAAAGGAACAGAATAAAAGACAAAGGAAAGTAATGACTCTCTAACAAGAAAACCATAAAATAAAAACCTATCAAACGCGGATACCAACTCTAATGGTCATGACATGCACACGTGGCCTATCCTCCGTCGTTAATCATCTTTCATAATCTTCGTTTGGTGATTTCCCATCTGATTCTCAATCTTTATTCGACTTGTAGTGCCCGAAGAGTTTTCACGATCAAGCCTCTCTCATTTTGGCTTTTCTCTCAACTCACAGTCACCTCAAGGTGCCCGTGAAGGTTTTCACCAATAAGACTCTCTCATTTGTATTACTTTTCGGCTGAGGATTGGGGTGTTACCGCTAAGACTCTCTCATATTTCTTTTTTGCTGGGGATCAAAGTGTTACGTTCACCGATAAGACTCTCTCATTTGCCTGACTTGGCATCTTTCGTAGACTGATCATAAGGTCTTTCTTTGGATCGTAATGCGGGATTTTGGATAGGCTAGAAAGAAAGGGTATAAAAAGCTCAAAACAAAAACAACTTGGGTTCAAAATTACAACCTTCGGAACTAGATTTATTTACAAAAAAGGCAACCTTTGCCCCAGTTTCTTGCTTGGGGATTTTTAATAGACTTTTTGTTACACTATGACCGAGCCGTGAGGCGCCTATGTATCCTCTTCGAGGAATCAGGTCGAACGTAGTTCACAATTCCTCATTTTTTTCTTTTTCTTTATCTCTTTCTTTTCCCTTTTTTTGTGTTGTTTTTGTTGTTTTCTTTCCTTTTTCTTTATCTTCCATGTTTGTGTTTCTAATATTTGCTACTGATTCCGAAGGAGGGATATGAAAGAAAACAAATAAGGCTCAAAGGGGTAACGAAGGATAAAGTGTTTAGGTAGCAGAACAAAATGCCTCCGTCATTTCAATCTTCAAAATATACCAAGTACAGACAACGCTATTAATCAGACATTCATAACATCTTCTGCTCGTGCTAGGCTTGATAACCATACACACATTCGCCCTTTCCATTTTTCAATTTTAAAGCATTATTGGACCACACTCTCACTCTTATTATTTTGCCAATTTTGGGCAAACTTGTCCTTTAATTTCCAGCTGATGCGGCATAAAACATAAGGTTCCTTTATGTTCTATCAACCCCAGTTTCACATGGTTCGGGTCATCAAATGATATAAATATGTTCTTATTTGCCTTAAGTGCCCCGATCATCTTCCAATTGCTTCATGATTAACTTTTAAGATTAGGCCAAAATTATGCGCGCATGTCATGTCACTAGAGTTGACAGGAAAAGAACTATAAAGGGGAAAGACTTAAACCAAAGAAAATGACTAGTAATAAAGAGAGAAAGAGAATTGCATTAGCCAGACGGGGAGAAGAGTTTGTACAAACAACACAAGCACAATAAACTGGGGTACAACCCTTTGAACAAACCTAGACAACACTAACTGAGACGCTATGATCAAAGGATCCAGACAAAAATAAAAGGATAGAAAGGTTTGAGTTACAAGACAATATTCGGATTACAACCCTGAAATAGCCCGGACAACAGAAATGACAACAAAATAAACCACCAAAATTCTACTCCGGCTGACCAAGGAATAGAGCGTCTTTCCAATCACCAAGCATGACATCTTAGCCACTGAGCTTCACATCTTCAACATCTTCAGCTTTAGTCAATATCCCAAGAGGATTCACATACTTTTTACTACCGTCGTCGATCACAATCGCTCTTTCGTGAATCATTCTTTCTATTTCTCTTTTCAACGAACGACAACTCCCAATGTTGTGCCCCCAGACATTGGAGTGGTATGCGCATTGTGCAGTAGGATCAAAGTTTCTTGCACGTTGGTCTGGAGTATATCCGGGGAGTGGCTCAATCAGGCCAGCATGCTTTAGCCTTTCAAACAGACTTGCATAAGATTCTCCGATAGGGGTGAGGGCCTTTTCTCGTTTCAGCAACCTTGTCGACGCCCTCTTTTTCACCCTCCCTAAAGGGGCGGAATCGGGTTTACGACATTATGAACAAAACAACTCTCATTCCCTTTGGAGGAACCGGGTTATGGAATTTGAAGAGTCGCCACCTAATGATTATAGTGCATTAGGACACTTTTTAGAGAAAAGAAAGGATTCGAAGGAAAACCAGAGTTCGGGTAAGGGCTTGAGATTATCTCGAGGGGAAGGTGTTAGGCACCCCTCAAGATCCACTAGTGTGGTT
>MU736361.1:2435-12454 GCA_026770625.1 Nicotiana glauca
CTTGATTCGGGATTCAAACCGGTGACTTGGGACACCATAAATCTCCCAAGTGGCGACTCTGAATCTTTTAAATAAAAGAATCCCGTTTCAACCGTCCTTTAATTGGAAAAACTCTTTTTATGTTTATATCATTTTCACCGGGGTGTAAGCACCGTAAAAAGATATAAGGGTTAACAGTGTGGAACAAAAAAGTATAAATAAGTGCAACAGTAAGAAATAACATAGAATTGGAAGAAAACCAACAACTAGAATAGAGACAAAATTTATCACGGCAAAGAAATACAGCTCAACACAGAGACAACAATCGGGGCATCTTCCAGGTTACCGTCATGTAGTCCTAATTACAACTATCCAGTGGATCTTCCGGGATACCGTCCCCTAGTACATTATATATATCTGAAGGATCTTATGAGATCCCATTCCGTAGTCCAACTATCAGTGCACGAGGATATACCAAAATCCTGATCCGTAGTCCCCAAATATAAATACCCAATATTGGGGGAATCTAGCGGGTGCAGTCTTGTAGTTTCATATAACTGTCCAGGGGGATCTACAAGAATCGCACATCCGTAGTCCTAAATAAACAGACAAGGGGGATCTACCGGAATCCCACATCTAGAGTCCCATATAAACAGACAAGGGGGAGCTACCGAGATCCCACATCCATAGTCCCAATGTAAATACACAGCAGCAAAAGGAACATATTCATAAATGGCAAATTTCATATTAAGGCAACAAGTAATTCTAGCCTAGCATGTTGCACATAATTCAGGTAAGGCAGTTTGAGAAAATTAGGCAATTAAATCACTTAGACATGCTTTCCTAAGCTAACAACAGGCTTAATAGTGCAAATAATAAAAATAGGAAAGAAAACATATTAGTAATTACTTAATGAAAAGCGGATTTCCAACAATTAGTACAAGTACACACTCGTCAACTCACGTATAAGGCATTTCAATTACAAAATATACCAATTCCTAAGAGGAAAGTCCCCCACACAAGGTTGGGCAAGCCACTTACCTCGAACCGGCTCAAAATCAACTAGAAACTACATTCTTGCCACGAGTACTCGACTCCAAATGGCCCAAACCTATCAATTCAATTGCATAATGTAAATAACACTTCAAGTAACTTATTCTAGAAACAAAATCTAAGCTAGTACGTGAAATTAGGTAAAATAACCAAAATGCCCCTCAGGCCCACATCTCGGAATCGGGTAAAATTTATATTTTCAGAATCCTCACACCTCACGAGTCTAACCATAACAAAATTATCCAAATCCAATGTAAAATCCCCAATCAAAACTTGAAGTTTTGGTCTAAGAACTTTCCCCCAATTTTTATACAAATTTCGAAATTAAATGATGAACTCGTGTTTAGATTAATGGGTTACAAGCAAGAAGGAGTTAAGAATCGTTACCCAATCGATATCTCTGAAAAATCCCTCAAAACCTCGCTCAAATCCGAGCTCCCAAGCTTAAGTTTTGATAAAAATGGCCAAACCTTCATCTTTGAAATTTTATATTCTGCCTAGATAATCCTTAATCGCGATCGCAGAAGCTTACATGCGTCCGCGAAGAGAAACTTCGCTGGCTCCCAAATTTACACTACGCGAATGCGATAGTCCATACGCGAATGCGATGCTTCTGCTGCTCAGCTCTACACGATCTCGGTTGACCTCATGCGATCGCGAAGAGAAATCTTCCACTCCTCAGCTGCTCACTTATTCCTCTTCGCGAACACAGCGTAGCCCATGCGTTCGCGATTTAGCTTCTGCTAACACTACGCTTTCGTACTCCTCTTCCCGTGATCGCGTAAAATAAAATTCTCTGTGACTCATCCAATCCTTCACGATCGTGAGCCTCCTCACGCAATCGCGATGAATAAAGTCTACAATAAAAACCAACAAAAATCTAATCCTTCTCCAACTCTAACAATGGTCCGTTGAACATCCGAAACACACCCGAGGCCTGCAGAACCTCAAAAAAAACTACCAACATATCCCATCACTTCATTCAAACTTGTTCCAACCTTCAGAACACTAAAAACAATATCAAAACACATATTTTTCATCAGATTTAACCCTAAGAATTCTAAAAACTCTAAAAACGCACTAATCAAAAAATCTATCAAACCTCGTCTGAATGACCTGAAATTTTGCACACACGTCACATTAAACACTACGGAGCTACTTCAACTTTTGGAATTCCATTTCGACCCTCGGATCAAATTCTCACTATCGAACCGTAAACTTCAAAAATTTGACTTTCGGCATTTCAAGCTTAAATTAGTTACGGACCTCCAAAGTACAATCCGAACACGCTCCTAACCCTGAAATCACCCAAAGAAGCTTACAGAACAATCAAATTTCCATTCTGAGGCTGTATTCACACTATTCTGACTATGACCAACTCAACACCTAAGCTTTCATTTAGGGACTACGTGTCTCAAAACTCTCCGAAACTCAAAATCAAATATCCCGACAAATCAAAATAGTAGAAATAAACTCGGTGTACGAAGTTGATAGGGGATTGGGTGTTAATTCATAAGATGACCGGTTGGGTCATCACATTGTCATTATCCTATTGGGTTGTTTGAGCCTGGTGAGGCTAAGTTATACGATACAGATTTGGTGCAAGATGCCTTGGATAAGGTAAAGCTGATTTAGGAGAGGCTTCACACAGCTCAGTCTAGATAGAAGAGTTACGCGGATCAAAAGGCGCGTGATGTATCATTCCTGGTTGGCAAGAAGGTTCTCTTGAAAGTCTCGCCAATGAAAGGTGTTATGAGGTGCAGGAAGAAGGCCAGTCTAAGCCCAAGGTTTATTGGCCTATTTGAGGTGTTGAGACTAGTTGGGGAGGTTGCTTATGAGCTTGATTTACCCCACAGTTTATCGGGAGTTCACCCAATTTTTCACGTGTCTATGCTTCGGAGGTACCATGCCGACTTGTCCCATGTGTTGGACTTTAGTACAATTTAGTTGGATGAGAGCCTGAGTTACAAGGATGATCCAATTGGCCATTATTGATAGACAGGATCGCCAGTTAAGGTCCAAGAGGATTTCAGTGGTAAAGGTCCAGTGGAGGGCCCAACCAGTCGAGGAGGTGACCTGGAAGTCTGAGGAGGACATGCGAAACAGATACCCACATTTATTGAGCACCTCAGGTACTTTTCTATGTCCGTTCGAGGACGAACGTTTGTTTAAGATGTGGAGAATATAACGACCCGACTGGTCGTTTTGCTTTATAGAACCCCCATCCCCCTGAATAAAATATTCCGCACTTGCTTTAACTAATTTACTACACGCGAGGATGGTTGGTTAGGGAATTGGGAGAATTTGGGTTGAATTTTTATTAGAAATTATTAAACTGAATTTCCAAGTATTTAAAGAAACTAAATAATGATTGATCATGTTGGTATTGGGCTCGTGGATTGGTTCCAGATCCCAATAGAGGTCCAATATAATATTTAAGACTCGCCCGTAAAATTTGGTGTCAATCCGAGTAGTTTAAGTGCGTTTTCGCTCGTTAGAGGAGAATTAAGAACTTGAAGTTCATAAGTTTGATTCAATTGGTTTTAGGGGGTGATTCTTAGATTTAGCATTATTTCGGGCATTCCGAAGGTTCGAGCAGGTCCATTTTACGATTTTAGATTTGTCGGTATGTTTGGACAGGGCTCAGGAGCCCTGAGCATCAATCAGACGAGGCTCGAATGAAGTTGGAAAATTTGAGAAGAGCTGAAGCATCTGCTTCTACATAACCGCACCTGCGGTTGGTCGGCCGCAGGTGCGAGACCGCATAAGCGGTCGTCTTTTTACAGACGCGGACAAGGCAGGCCAGGCCCAAAGCTGCACAAGTAGCCCTGTAGAAGCGGCTCTAAGACCGTAGAAGCAGTCCCAGTCTGCTTGGCTAATTCCGCAAATGCGGTCTCTTCCTCGTAGAAGCGGGACCGCAGATGCGGAAATCACTGAAGTAGTGAGCTTCATTTATTGCGGGCTCTAAGTCATTTGGCCATTTTTCACTCATCCATTGGGTGACTTTGGAGCTCTTGAGAGAGGACCTTCACCTAGCATCTTGAGGTAAATTTATCCAACCTATTTCAAGTTTAATACTTGTGCCTTAGGTAGATTAACCGCTAGGATTTAAGGTAAAATCATGGGGTTAGGGCAAAACCTAGGGTTTTGACAAAAGTTGGATCTGAACACAAAATTTGTTATGAAACGAATTAGAAACCATATATTATTGATCCTTGGGTTATGAAGAACAACTTTCCTTGAAAAATTTCAGAATTTGGGCCTGTAGGCCCAGGGTCGGATTTTAAGAAACTCGTGTTTAAGGGTGGCAAATTGCTCAAATAGTTAGAATACGATCTTGTAAGCTTTTATTGACTAGTTCCTACCTCGTTTATCTAGTTTTGGATCGTTCGGCTGCAAATTGAGGGTTCGTGCTCGTTCTTGGCATTGGAAGTGCACTTTGGAGCGAGGTGAGTCTCCCATCTAACCTTGTAAGTCGGAATTGTCCCCATAGGTGATGTAATCTAATAATTTGCTGTTAAATGGGAGGGCTACGTACGCACTAGGTGATGAGAGTCCTTGCGTATCTACTATTGTTCTAAGTTCGGGTAGTTTAGGACATAAAATCATGCTTTATGTGGTATTCTTGCAACTCTATGTTTAATTTGGATTGCTTAATCATGGTAATTATGATAAATGAGACTAGTTAAGAGGAACATGACCATTCTTGGCCTTTTTAAAGAGAAGTTGATAATTAAGTGAGTAATTACTCTCCAGTTATATGTACTTGTCTACTTGTTGCTATGTTTAATTATATTAGACCGCGTCACATGGTTGATTCGCGAGTGGGGTAATAGATGCGTCTATGGTTCGTGGTGTTCGACCCTCGGCAGTGCACAATTTATTTTATGTTGGATCGGGCGTACGACCTCGGCACTACTTGCGCCTGCTTTACCCTGTATTTTTTTATGATTTGAGTTTATTATTTGTCCTTGAATGGAAGTTTCCAGTTGTGACATTATCTAGGAGAGGACCTGTTAGTTCTTGCTATGCACTGCTATTTATTGTTTTATCCATGCATAGTATAACTCATATCTCATATTATTTGATCCTAGTAAGTGTCAAGTTGACTTCTCGTCTCTACTTCTTCGAGATTAGACAGGATAATTACTTGGTACATATTGTTTATGTACTCATACTACACTTCTGTACTTAATTGTACAGGATCTGAGGCAGGTACATCTGGCAATCAGTCTGGTGCGTATCTTTGAGCATATTCCGAGATCTCCACGGTGAGCTGCTCCCTTCCTGTGCCGTTCAACAGCATGATGGAGTCTCTCTCTACTTATTTTTTTGCTGTCTATTCTATTTCAAACAGTAGGATAGGATTGTTCTTTTGTATATTCTACTAGTTGCCCACAACTTGTGTCACCAGGTCCTATCACACACATTAGTAGACTATTTCTAAGGCCTCATGAAAAATTTGTCCTCAATACCCAGTAGCTCGTAGGGTCAAGTCTCGAATATGTGTTAGGGATAAAAGTTTAGCATTTAAAAATCAAAGAATAGAAGTTTCCAGAAAAATGTTATTATGCGGCCCAAAATGTGGTTGCAAACCAAGTATGCAGATCGCATTTCTGCCGTAGATTAATTCAGTCGTTTGGTTAAAATGGAGGTCTAAATGTGGTGCGTTATGCGACCGCATAACTGATATACGGACTGCAAATCTGCCACAAAGTGAAACAGTGTGTCAGTCAAATTTAAGGTAAAAAAAGCGGTGCATTATGCGATCGAAAATCGGATATGCGGACCGCATTTTCGTCGCAACCCCAAATAGAACGTCCAGAGTTTTGAAGCACTTTTGCGGTCCACTATGCGGACCGCATTCCTGTTATGCGATCGCAAAACGCGAACGCAAACCCGACTCGGCTCCAATTTTTCTAAATTTTCAAACCTGACCCCTTTTCAATAAAACACCCCAACCCCTCATTTTCAACACATTTTCTAATCAAATCAGAGAGAGGGAAGAGATGGTTCTTGAGAGATAAATTCATCTCCATCAATTTGATTCTTCAAAACTATCCGGGCCGTGGAATTTCAAAGTAATTGTCTTCACCCCCATTCTTGCAGGTAAAATATCTAACACTTTTTCATTGATTTCCAAGTGTAAATTGGGGGGGTAGTCTCATGCATTGATTTTTGAAAATAATGGTTGAAAATATACATGCATGCCTTTTTAAAACCTAAAATCTAGTAAGTGGAATTAGGTAGGAGTAAACGATTGTTCATAAAGGGATTGATAACCTAAATAAGTTTGGGTAAAAATTGTGAGGTTCAATTCTAAGTCATATGTGTTAACTTGTGCAATAGATTGACGTTGCTAGACTATTTGATGAATTGAAAGTAAAGATTAAAAGGGAATTCGACTCCAGGTATGTATGGCTAACTTTGACCTTTATAGAATCACCATGTTTGGTGTACGAATATTTGGTATGTGATATCTACATGGATTATTTGTGAAATTCTTGTGATTGGAATGATTTGAGTGTTCATGGTTAAGTATCCCGATATAATGGTGTAAGTAATTGGCAATAAACTGAATGTGTGGATGTAAATGTGTTATATGGTAAGAGTCGAGAAACAAATGATGGAAAGAAATTGTAATTGATGCAATCGAAACAACTGAGGTAATAACATGCTTGGCATGTTGTAGGCAATTATTGTAGTGACTTAAATTGCATATGAACTGTTGAATATGATGGAAAAGGTATTTATGGTTACAGAAATTCATTGCGAATTGTTGTTGTTGTCCTTGAGAATTGTTGATTGTTGTTCTTTGTGAATTGTTATTGTTGTTGTGTTATTTGTGAATTTAGATTGTTTCGGTGGCATTGGGTTGCGCACCACAATACGAAGTAATAAGGTGTGGGTTGTGGTGATAAGGGTGGTCGAGGTAATAAGGGTATAAAGTGATCGAAATTACTATTGAAATGAAAATATGAAAAAATTGTGAAATCATTGATGTGAAAATGTTGAAGGGGAAACGGAGAGTTTGTAACCTTGTTGAGCTTGATTGTTTCCTATCATGTGTGCTTGATTGTTGATTCCATCACTACATGCTACTTGTGTATGGTTTGAGTTTACTTAGGGCAAAGTTTGTTCATACATACTAGTAAAATTCAAATATACTGACGTCCCTTTTGCCGGGGGTGCTACATTTGTATTATGATTGTAGGTGGATCCGTAGCAGATACTCTAGTCCACCGGCCGTAGCTCCCCTTCACCTTCCGTCAGCTGCATTGGTGAGCCCCTTTCCTCTCGGAGCCCTGCGTGGTTCATGCCACTTTTTATTTCAGAGTCTTGTTCTGGTTTTTGGTGTAAGGTATAGTTGGAGCCTTGTTACCTGCAAGTATTATATCGTCCTTTTGTATCCTTAGAGGCTCCGTAGACAGTGAATGTGGGTTTCAACGTTATGTAAATATGTATTTTGTATGTTGGACGATGTAAGTTGTAAACCTCTTAACTAACCTCGTATGTTTGTAAAATGTTGTGTTAATTGTAAAAAGGGCTAATTCCTTTGATTAATGAGCAATGAAATTATGGGGTAATACGTGGGATAGGAAAGGCACGCAGGTCCGCTTGACTGAGGCTACCCGGTCGGGCGCCGGTCGCGCCCCTCGGTTTTGGGGCGTGACACTATTCTTTTGGGATTTGTATAATTATTTTTGGTACATAACTGGTTATCACTTTTTTTAACCTTAACTTAAGAAATTGCTGCAATTATTTGGTAAAAGTAAAATAAGAACTTATTTGTATTTCTGCGTTGGCTTTCCCGACAATGGTGTTGGGCGCCATCATGACCTATTATGGAAATGGTTCAGGACACCATTCTACTGGAGAGTATACACACATGAACTCTGATGAACAATCCCTAAGGATTGCAATAAGTCAACCATCTGTGAGCTAAGGAACTCATAGCCATTATCTGATCTAAAGTAGGTTACTGGAGCTAAATAAACATTCTATACCATAGCAAAAAGGGGTTTAAGTACCACTATGACTTCTGCTTTAGTAGGCAACAAGAAAAGCCAAGTATATCTAGAGTGATTATCCACAAAAGTTAGAAAATATCTCGTCCCATCATATGTAGGGAACTTGTAAGGACCCCAAACATCACCATGAATAGTATCAAAACAACACTTAAACACAGTAGTACTGATAGGAAATGGTAACCTTATTTGTTTAGCTAAGGGACACATAGTACAATGATTGTCCTTAGTGTTACGTTCAATAGTGTGAAAATACTCCAGTTTTCTCATAGCTTCTAGAGGTACATGCCCTAGCCTCCTATACTACAAGGCTACACTTATTGACTTATCAGTTCTTGTTGTATTTACAACAAGTATAGGTCTTTGAATTGAATCCTTAACTTCTGTAGAAACTTGTGATGCAACTGAACCTCCTATTGTAGAGTTGAACACATAAAGACCATCTTCTTCTCTACCAATCCCCCTCACCTGTCCATTGAAGAGCTCATGGGAAATAAAGAAATTAGGGAAGAACATAACTACCCATTTCATTTCCTTGGTTAGCTTGGATACAAATATAAAGTTGAACTTGAAGTCAGGTATGTGTATCCCATTAGACACCTTTAGATCCTTTCGAAGATAAGAAAAACCTATGGGCCTAATCTGAGCTACACTACCAGTAGGCAGATGCATTTTTCCCCTTATATCAGAGATAACGTTAGCATTAGTCAACAAATTATATATAATTACCATGTGGCTTGAAGCTCCAGAATCTAAAATTCATTTAGTCAGAATTTCAGTAATATCACCACAGGAAGGCATACCTGCTGCCATAACTGATCCACTGTATTCAGTTTGCATGCCTAGAAGCCATAAAATTTGACTGTATTGTTCTTGAGTAAATTGAGGGATGCCATCTTGAAAGCTTTGATTAGCCTATTGCATCTGAGAGGTTCCTGCAAAGTTCATAGTGTAACCAACTTGACCAATATTGCTACTACTAGGGGCTTCAGAGGGATAATTCCCTGTATTACCTTGAGCAAAGTTTGAAGTCCAAAAGCCACCTTTCTTCTTTGACTTAAAGTCAGGTGGATAGACATTGATCATGCCCAACTATGCGCTATAAAAGTACAAAGCGGTTGATGCAAGTATAATCCGATTTACATGTTCGGAGTCGAATCCCATAGAGAACTAAGACTTAGCTACAATTGTTCAATATCGCTAAGAAACACAAGTCCAAATATTTTCCTAATTATAAAGATTATAATGTTTATTACTATCTAATTAAATAACAAATACTAGAAAGCAGTAAAAATATCAACTAACAAGACTAAGTTGGAGACAAGATAAATGAGGTCTAGAGATATGATTTCCCCAATTGTCGGAATCCTTCTTGCTGTACCTCCTATAATTTCATCTAAGTATTCTCTACTAATCTTGAGTACTTCGGATGTCATAATTCTCTTCCAAGAAACTACCACAATTTACTAGACATATTATTCCGAACTATGCTAGTTGGCACTAATTCACTGCTCACTAAGAACGCACCAAGGTTTCATTATTTCTAATCCCACCTTTAAACCCTCTGTATTGATTATTCATATACGTTAGGAATTATGTTATTCAACAACTACCTACATATGTACCCTTTTTCAAGCAATACATATTAAATAGGCACAGTCAATTGAGAGCTCTTCAATCAACTGAAATAGGTACATAGTTAAACAAGTAGAGAAATTCAAAGGCTCAATCATATAAAAACATAACAAGAATTCATCCTCCAAAAGATTCTATCAAAATCCTAGATAAAAAATTAGATATTTATAATAATTTACAAAACTACAATACTATAATTCATAACCAATAATGAAAATAGAGGAAGAAAGAGGGAAAAAGATGAACTTGAATCCTTCCCTTGATCCTAGGGTGCTCTCTCCCCAAAGTCTCCTCTCTCTTTATATTAAACCCCCCCCCCCCCCC
>MU736361.1:13153-43106 GCA_026770625.1 Nicotiana glauca
AGGGTCGTCCAATACAATCCAATCTCGGATAGGAGAGCTAAAATCCATGTCTGCCTTCGTGCGTCACGCGCCCATGGCAGCTTTTACAATTTTCCAGTTTGCGAAGGGATCCATGCCTTTGCTTTACTTTGCTGTTTTGCCTTGGTTTTCTCCTTTTTCGCGTTCGTTTTCATGCCATGCACAAGATTAGACAAGCACCCAATTTTTTCCATCTCTTTCTTTTTTATGTCAAATTGTCATCTTTTGATCATTTATCATCCAAGCTCGTTCCTACACTTAAGAAACACATAATGAGCATATTTCACTTCAAAAACCACATAATCTCTCGTGACTCAAACAGGAATTAATATGCAAATATACTCAAAAATATGCACTTTTCATCATTTATCACCACCCCACACTTTACTCGAGCAACTTAAAATTTAGCGCATAGGCAAGAAATACATTTCAAAACATACACAAGCATCACACCAATATTGTTTATAAGAATACTTAGAACCTAGCATATGCACTCTTCATAAAATTTCTCTAGTTTTAAACTCATGCCATGATTATTTAAAATATTCATGTGACTCTTTCTTATATCCTCTCCTCAAAACTGACTCCAATTCATTGCACATTATAACTCGCTCGTTGTGCCAACTCAAAAATAAAGGCCTCTAACAATCCTTTGCAAATCATGCGCCCTCACCAACAAACCACAAAAAAAGTAGTCCACACACTAAATATAAATTCAAGTATATTTTAAGTATTATTTAATTGAAAGAATTTGCTCACTCTCACAAAAAGAAACTCTTATGCCACCCGAGTTCATACCATAGGCATGCCTGTAGTGTAAGACTTGACTAATCTAAGCTTGCAAAGTTTAGGATCAAGTGGGACTTTATAGGTTGTAATGTAGGCTAAGAGACGTGTAGGATATATTTGAGAAAATATTTAACCCTCTTAATCACTTTAATACACTACACTTCACTGTTAAAAACCATCTTATGATGATCACTTCATTTTCTTTACATGAAACCATACACAGTTCGGCCCTTCTTCATTAAGCACATCAAAATATAGATACTTACTAGCCCAAACAAAGATGCAGGAGGTGTTATTATTTTTTTTCATTTTTTTCATACTCTCATTAATTTGATATTTTCGGCTAGTAAGTTTTGTTATTTATACAAGTTCGCCTTGTCGGTCTTTCTATGGTTCTACTCAAAAGCTACCCAATCTCTCTCTTTATTCTTCTAGCTACTTAAGTTCTTTCGGAGGTAAAGGATTAAAAAGATTTAATTAAGAACTAAGAGGATCCAACTTGTAATGTGGTTGCCAAAGAAAAGGTCTACAAGCTCAAAAGGGGTGACTATGGATAATATTAGAACTGGTAGGTAACTGGGATAAATGGTCAATCAAAGAAAGCCTATATCACTTCTCAAACTTACAAGACTTAGTCATTTCGTTTTGACTCACACACAGGGAAAATTCTAGACTAACAAGGATGTCACAGAGTACATCAAAGTCTGACCTCACACAATGCACATGACTCACCCAGGACAGCTTGGATCCGACTCTCAAGTTAAAGCAACTAGCACAGTCATCATAAAATTTAAGCACATGAGAATTAATCACTAGAGTCGAAAGATGAGCCTCGATTGAAAAATAAAGTCACATACATTTTCAAGGCATATAATTACAAAGATCATGAAGAAAGTACTCAATTCAAATGTTCCAGCTCTATATCCTGATATAAAATATATCAAAAAGCATAGATACTCAAGCTCTCCCCATTACATTATCAGTTCAAAAAGAAAAAAACTAAAGTCTTTTTTTTATGTGTTTTTCTTTGGACTTTACACCCTCAAGAAAACTATCTAGAAAATTCATCATTAGGAAAAGTCCAAAACTTTTTGAAAATTCTACCTACAAGGGGAAAATACTATCCGGTTTAAAGGTCATCCCTTGGAAAAGAACCATATCCATAAGAAAAATCAAGAGGAATTATTTTTACCTAATTATTTTTTTCCAACACATATAAAATAACACAAATAAACTAGCATTGGAATCCACCCAAACAGTCACTTCACCCCACACTTAAAATTGTGCGTTGTCGAAAATGCACACCTATAAATACAAAAGGGTAAAAGAAACTCCCTGGTATGCAATGGGCCAAAGCATTAACAGCTCACGGGGTACTCAGACTTCTCCCGTACTTGATTCTTTGAGCGGTTACCCCACACTTAGTTCTCACCATCTCACTCGCTCTTTTTTCTTCTAATGGCTTTGCTTCCGATATTCCTAGAAAATAAAAAATAAGTTGCCAATTCTACGATAAGGTTGCATCTACAGTCCAAAACACGCTTCTGCATGGATATTTCTACAGATGCGATTTCACCAGATTTCTTAGAACTGGGTAGCCACTGCTTTGGCTCACTCCAACACCTCAACTTACTCAATTGAACTCCAAAAAAATATGAAACTTTGCATATTAGTCTAAAAAAATATATCAAACTATTCTAAAAAAAATTCAAAAATAACTAAAAATTTGGAATCGATGGATTGCCTCCCCCCAAGCGCCGTATTTAATGTCGTGGCACGATGCGAATAAATTTTACCACTTTTCTCTCCACTTGGAAGATATGTGTTGGACACCTTACGTGGAATCAAGCTTGTGACCACAATGGGGGCGGGGGAGTGTGGTAAGCAGATGATCAAGCCAAATATAATTTTCTTCATTTTGTATTTCATGGCTCTCTTTTGAGGGATACCATTTTGCGTTCTTGAATTTTCAAGTTGAAAAATGTAGGGCGCTTGTTTTTCTTATTTGAAATTTCATATGGATTCATACGGCTCAATTCCCATTAAATTCTAAAGTTGAAAAATGCTTGGAATGCGATCTCAAGCCTTCAAATTGCAATGATTTTTGCATTTTGACATTCTCTTTTTTTCTCCGGACTAGAGTCAATCTGAACCACATCTTTAATTTTTCTAGTTGACTCTAATTCTATTTTTCTTGCATCACCAACGAGTATGGAGTCGGTTGGCAGATGTTCAATTCTTGATTCATCAAAGTAAAGCTCACTTTTTTCCTCGAAGTTGGACTTTTCTTGAACTCTTTCCACACTATCAAGTTGGTGGGCATAGTAAGACCCAACCAATATTTTCATTTGATCTTCCAAGGTACAGATATTCTCATCATTTTTGAGCTATTACTTGTTTCAAGTCCTCGAGTGCCAAGTTTTGTTTCTCCTCATTTTCAAGAATGGCCTCCAACATGAGCATCATCCTCTCATTTTGAGCATTCGAGAGTTCTTCTTGGTTTTGATCGAGTGTCAAATAAGGATTTTCGGCTTCAACCTCTAAGGAAGGTTCTTGGCTATAATCCATTTCCAAGGCTTTTTGGACCTCTAAAGCTTCAAGCACTCTCCCATTTGTAAGTTTAACCTTTCAAGCGCCAAATCATTATGGAGATTATTTTCCAAAAGCTCCTCCAATGCCTTTTTCTCTTTTTCCTCCTTCAAGTAGGCATTTCATCATGAGTTTGAACTCTCCATTTTGACCATGCTCTATTTCTTTCACTTCCATATCCCTATAATTATCATCACAAAAAGTAGAATCATCATAGAGAGGATTTGAGGAAGGGAAGAACATATAAGCACAATTAGTCCAGTGACCATTTTGATCACCATACATATCACATATACTCCACTCATGGGTTTGAGATTGTGTACACAATTTGGTCCCAGGAGAATTTAAATAATTTTGCCACGAGTGTAGCCCTCCATAATAAGGATAAGGGTAATCATAGTATGAATAACTACCAATCGACCAATTTTCATTAAGCAATGCCATTTTTTAAAACTAAGAAAATAAACAAGAAAACAATCAAAAAGATAAACAAAGATAAGAAAATAATTACAGGAATATTCATAAGTTTGGACTAAACTAAGAATCCTAGAAATTCTTCTAGCTATAATTAGTAACACCATTAATTCTCCGACTATGGCGCCAAAATTTGATCACATCCAACTGTGCCTTATAAAAAGGACTAAGCGGTTGTTGAAAATATAATCCGATTTACAAGTACGGAGTCGAATCTCACAGTGAACTAAGGCTTAGCTATAGTTGTTCAATATCACTAAGAAACATAAATCCAAATAATTTCCTAATTATAAAGATTATAATTTTTATTTTTATCTATTTAACTAACAAACACTAGAAAGCAGTAAAACTATCAACTAATAATACTAAATTGGAGAAAAGATAAAGGAGGTCTAGAGTTACGATTTCCCCAATTGTCGGAATCCTTCCCGCCGTGCCTCATATAATTTTGCCTAAGTATTCTCTGCCGATAGTGAGTTTTTCGGGTGTCGTAATTCTTTTCCGAGAAACTACCACAATTTACTAGACATATTCTTCGAACTATGCTAGTTGGCACTAATTCACCGCTCACTAAGATCGCACCAAGGTTTCGTTATTCCTAATCACAGCTTTAAACCCTCTGTATTGATTCCTCATATACGTTAGAAATAATGTTGTTCAACAACTACCTAAATATATATATTTTTCCAAGAAACACATACTAGCCACAATCAATTGAGAGCTCTTCAATCAATTGAAATAAGTACGTAGTTAAACAAGTAGAGAAATTCAAAGGCTCAATCATATAAAAACATAACAAGAATTCATCCTCCAAAAGGTTCCATCAAAACACTAGATAACAAATTAGCTATTCATAACAGTATGCAAAACTACAATACTAGAATTCATAACAAATAATGAATATAGAGGAAGAAAGCAGGAAAAATATGAAGTCGAATCCTTCCCCTTCTCCTAGGGTGCTCTCTCCCCAAAGTCTCCTATCTCTACGGAGTAGTGGCTCCCCCCAAAATTACATTTTAGGATGTATTTATATGACCTAGATAGGGTGGAGGATCGTCCAATACAATCCAATCTTGGATAGGAGAGCTAAAATCTATGTCTGCCCTTAGGCATTGCGTGCCCATGGACGCAGACTCGTCTTGTGCAATTTTTCAGTTCGCGTGATCCGTGCCTTTGCTTTATTTCGTTGTTTTGTGCGTTCAATTTTCTCTTTTTTTGCGTGCATTTTCATGCCACGCACGAGATTATACGAGCTCCCAATTCTTTCCATCCCTTCCTTTTTGTGTCAAATTGTCATCTTTTGATCATTTATCATCCAAGTTCATTCCTACATATAAGAAACATATAATGAGCATATTTCACTTCAAAAACCACGTAATCTCTCCCGACTCACACAAGAATTAATATGTAAATATACTAATAAATATGCACTTTTTATCATTTATCACCCATGTAGTTTGTAATACCTTTTCTCTAGTATGTCCTTTAATATTACAATAGTCACAATGTATACTATTCTTTTTAGACCTGTAATTAGAGTCTGGATGATTGTTTCCACCAGAAAATTTGTAGCTTAAACATGTATTTCCTTTGTTGCTAAATAATGTTGTTTCCCCAGCATGAGTTATTCCATCCTAGGTAGGTATGAATGTGACCACTGTTACTCTTGTTATTGAGTTGAGCTACAGAGGAATTAACTCCCTTGTTGCTGAACAGGGCTGCAGCATCATGAACCTCTGTGACTTGTGAGGGTTGAGCCAATGCTCTTCTGCTTTCCTCAGAGATAATCATAGAGTATGTTTCGTTTTTAAATGGTCTTCATGACATGTTCAAGATTTGATTACTAGACTGAAGTATGTTTCGTTCAGGCCCATAATAAACTGAAGTAGTCTTTGATACTCAAAATGTTCAACATACATCTTTGATTCTTCAAAGTCGCACCCATGACGAGGCATAAGGGCATCAAATTCTGCCCATAGCTCTTTCAGGTTCGAAAAGTATGCAGAGATAAATGAAATCCCTTGAGTAAAGGTAGCTATCTATTTGTGTAGGAACAACACTCTGGAACCACTGACTTTGTCAAATACTTCCTTGAGATGCATCCAAACATTGTGATCTCTTGAGGCATACACCATGACACTCAATAACTCTGCACTTACATAATTTATAATCTATGATAGTACAATAACATTACACATTTCCCAAAACTCATGTAGAATAGGAGGAAATTTCTCCTTAGGGTACCTCACATTTACGAACCCTAGCTTACTTTTTCCTAGATAAATTACATGCATAGTACTATTCCATAAAGTGTAATTCTCATGTCTAGTGAGCTTAATTGAAATTAGAGAGCTACTTGGCGTATCGTTGGGTCAAAGAAATAAAGGATGATGTTGGTCAATTATGGGAGCTGCTGTTGCATCATCTATGGCATCAATTGGAGTTGATCCACTATCTTCAGTTTTAATCGACATTTTCTTCCTTCACCAAGAAGGAACTAAGCTCAAATAAACCTATACAAGAAATGTTGATTGCTCAAAATTTTAATGACCCAATCAGACATTTTGAGCTCTACCATGCCGTTCCACAGTTTGAGGCCTTGAGTAGCTTCACTTTAGGTATTATTACTTGTACGTGTGGTCAAAATTGAATTTCAGGAAGTTCAGAGTTGATTCAGATGAAAATTATTATTTCGGAAGCTTTAAGTTGGAAGAATTAACTAAGGTTTGACTTTTGGGTAAACAACCTCGGAATTGGGATTTGAAGATTCCAATAGGTTCGTACGATGATTTTAGACTTAGGCGTATGCTCGGATTGAGGATCTGTCATGATCAAAAAATTTAACCATGGTCATGATGGCGCCTATCGTGTTACAAGGCAATCCTACTTCCCAAAATATTACTACTAAACTGATTATAAGAAGTTAATAAAACATTTCAATGGTGGGGGATTACCAAATTCTTATTCCTCCGGAGGATCAAGAGAAAACAACCTTTACATGTTCTTATGGTCCTTTTGCTTTCAAGTAGATGCCATTTGGTTTGTGCAATGCACCGGCAACTTTTTAAAGGTTTATGATGGCGATCTTCGTAGACATGGTGGGGGATTACCTTGAAGTCTTCATGGATGACTTCTCGGCGGTAGGTAATGTCGTGCCCCCTTTTTTCTCTCCTTTTTTATGGAGAAGAAGGTCCGGGTTTGACATTCATGGGGGTAATAACTCATTTTCTTATGGGAATTGGGTGTTTTGAAGAGTCGCCACCTAATGGATTATGCTGCGTTAGGTCACCTAGATCAATTAACTCTTGGATTGGTTTGCATTATGCATTACCAGAGATTTAGGGTAAGGGATCGAAATAACATTGAGGGGAAGGTGTTAGGCACCCCTCTCGGTCCACAACTGTGGGTCCCGACCGAAATGATACTTATAAATTAGTCCTTTAACAAATAAGTAATTGAAACACATAATTGCAAATGAAGCATGTTGGACATTGTATGACTAAGATGATAAGACAAAGGGGTTTGAACAAGTTGTGTACATATAGAAAAAATAAGGTTTTAAGCAAAAGGAATTTGGGAAATTAGGGGTCCTAGGTTGGTTAGCCTACAGGATCACCCCACGCAATGCCCGGTGAACACTCCTTAATGAGGGGCTACACGTGACATTAACCCGTAGTCATCATATCCATATCCATCCATTCTCACCCCTTAGTGGCTATTTAAGCGAGTTTTTATTTAGGCAATCTCTATGCATGATGTTACCCGTCCTTTCCTAATGGTCCTGAAGGAATGTTGGACCTCTACCGACAGGCAGTTCTATACAGATCCTTAGGTTCAAAGGAGAAAAATACTAGGGCGACAAGCAAGAACACATATGACTTTAGCAAATAAAAGTAGGAAAGAGAAAATAAGTGGCTCAATTTTACCTCCACAGACAAGGCATGTAAACAACGCTACTCAGAACAAATAAGAGAAGTATTTGTTAAACATGATCCTAAGGCATGATGTCTAAGTGAGTACAAAAACACATCAGATGTGGAGTTTTATTTTATAACTCATAAGCAGGGGTCCTAATCAGTTTGCCTTCTGATTTTAAGCATGTTAATCATTAAGCAGTAAACACAAATAGGCAGTTTCCAAGTTTAAGAGTTTATTACCTAAGGCTTGCCTAGGCGTGGGATAGTGCACAGTTGTTATCTAAATCATTAGTAGTTCAGAAGTCATTTTTGCCTAAGAGCATGTTGTTCTAGGTGTTAATAAAACACATGGATTATTACTAATTTGCTTAAAGCAGGATGCGACTGTTTATGTAACCCTTTCATGCATCAATAGTTTAACTAGGCGTAGCTGAGTGAGTTTGAATGATAACCTAAACATGGTATCTAATACGCACACATAAGGTATATAGTATTTATATTCAAGATTCCTAAAGCAGGATTTCTAAATGCACGACATGATTGCAGAATTTTCTAAAGCAGGATTTCTA
Source organism: Nicotiana glauca (assembly GCA_026770625.1). Taxonomy (NCBI): domain Eukaryota; kingdom Viridiplantae; phylum Streptophyta; class Magnoliopsida; order Solanales; family Solanaceae; genus Nicotiana; species Nicotiana glauca. The sequence goes on from MU736361.1 coordinate 21,510, forward strand.
AATACATAGCATGATTGCAGAATTTCCTAAAGCAGGATTTCTAAATGCATAAAAGGTTACATCATTGTTAAGCATGATTTCAGGATGTGCAGGAGCAACAGTTTACGTTATTGCTATTATTTAGCCTAAAGCAATATTTCTAAGTGATAAAAATAACGTCAAATGAGATGCTGAAACAGTAAACCCTAGAACATGATATCTAATGCATGACATACTTGGAATGTATTGGCCCTAAACATGGATTCTACTGCACATATAGGAAATGTAAACCTATGGCATAGTTTCTACCCATTGATACTGATAACATATATGACTACCCTCTCCTTTTTCACTAGCCAACCCCAATATTCGTTTACAGCAAATTATTACAAGCCATTATCAAATGAATTACATAAATATATAAGAAAAATAAGAAGTTAAACTATAGGGAGCATACAAATAGGCCTAGATTTCAAGAATTTTCAATGCCAAATTGCCTCACAACCTTTCACATAATCTGGGTGTGTTAGAGTTTCCTAAGGACCTCAAGAGATACCGGGCATTGCTCACACCCAAATTTCATAATCATAGTTGAGTAAGTGCAGTGTGGAAGGGCCATCTCTAATGTATCAGAGTTCATGGGGATCCCTAAGAAATCACACATTAGAGGGGTAGAACTTAAAACCTAAGAGTAGATATGAGAGTGCTTGAAAAGATTTATGCAGGAAAACAGTTTGAAAAGAGACTTGTTTGAAATAGTTTTGTAAAAAAACAACATAGACAGTTTTGAAAAGAAAGCAGAGTAATAAGAAATAGTCCAAACACAACACCCAAAATAGGTTCATACATAACCAAAGAACATAGAACCAAGGCAGGGTCAGCAACCACAAACATGGGTAATGGGATTTAGGACACATAGGTCACATAAGTAAATACATAGTTGCAGGAGCACTTTAGTACAGAATCAGCAATATACTAAACAGTTAAGGAATTTCAAAATTAATCACAACATCGGGTAACTTAAGGATAGCCAACTACTTTGCACAGAGACATAAGAAAGGAAGAGTCATATTGGGGTATACTAGAAGGGAGATAACATTTCATAAACATGCTGAGTCTAGGGGGGAGAGACATTCAGAAGCTTGCTGATGAAATGATGAAGTAAACATATTAGTTGCAAGTTGAACAACAAAATCATAAGTGAAAATATACTAGAAATAGGAGGAATTGAAGTAATAAAAGAAACATTTTATCTTTAAAACTTTGAATTGAAATAAGGACATACCAGTAAAGAGGACAGTAAACACAAAAGTGAAGGAGCAGGAGAGCACAATAGTCAGCCTTGGCTTGCAGCCGGCTAACTTAGAACAGTAGTAAGTAACACAGAAAGAGAGCAAACGTTTTGAGTGAGAGAGAGAGAGCTTTTTGAACCAATGTCTTTGTGTCTGTGTTAATGAGAGAGTATGTATATATAGCTTGAAACTAGGTAGAATAATAAGGTAAGAATCAAAGTCATGCAGTAATCATAGAACTAGGTATCAATTAGTATAAAATCAGTATAAGTACTCCCTTAATTAAGGGAGTTAACTTCAAACAGTAAAGACAAATAAGGAAAGAGATCGCATAATACTGGAATATAACGCGTAAGGAAATAATTTCAGCACAGTGCAAGTATAGAACATGGAATTAAGGCTAAGTACATAATATTCCAATTAAGGAAATAACATAAGAATCAGTTCGACAGTATAGTTGACCATAAAATAAGGCAAGAGAATAACTTAGAGGTTGGAAATCAGTAAGGAGGTCATCTAAGATATTAGTGAAAGGCATCAATTACAGGAAATTAGGGATTCAAATAGGAGTAGTAATGATTAAGGGGAATTAACACAAGTTGCTGTAAATAAACAAAATAATCACAGTAAATTAAAAATCGCATAAAGTCAGGAATTCAACTAGAAAAAATAGCACTGATTAGAGGAATTAACACAAATTTCTGTTAATAAATAGAATAAACATAATATAGGCGGAAAAAGCAAAATCAGAAACCCTAATGAGCATAAGATGGTAGAAAATCATAGAAGCACAGAACATATGCATGAGAAACAAGTATACATACAAATCAGATAAGCAAAGACAGTTTCAGAACCCAGGATCAAAACCAGAATAATTAGGATTTTCAACATAATGAATCAGATAAAAAGGAAAAACTTAAATAAACCATTTAAAAATAGTAAAAATTATGGAATAATACTAAAAATTAGAGGAAAAGTCATTTTGAAAAGGGGTTAAGAAAACCTAGTTCTAAAGACGAAGAGGTATTTTGAAAAATCGGAGAGATTATCATGGAAAACAGCAAGAATAACTCAAAATATACTCAGATCTATGGTAGATCTGAAGAGTCAAGAGATGAGTTAGGGTTTCATAGAGAGATAACCCAGAGAAAAAGAGATTCCGGCTTAGAAGTTATGGATCTAGCCCAAAAATATAAAGATCTTACTCAGACGGCCAAGGGTGGCCTGAGAACGGCATGAAAAGGCCATGGGTGAGAGTTGAACAGCCTCTGGTCCCCTTGAGGACCTCAAGGTAGCAAGGATTCGGCATGTGAGGGAGCCATGGAGGTTAGGGGTGGTGGTGGAACCACCATTATTACCGGCGAGCCAACGACTAACGAGTACGAGCCATGGTTAGGCAGAGAGCTTTAGAGAGAATGAGAGAGTGTAACGGCGGAGTGAATGAGAGCAAAATGAAAGGGGAACGGGGGTAGTCTTTAGGGTTAATTATGGAAATTGGGGATCTGGACAGTTGATTAGAATTGATCAACGGTCCAGATTGGACCATTGGGCATGTGGTCTTGGGTTGTTTTAATTGGGTTGGGGTTGGTTTAATTAGGCCAAAATTGAAGTAGGATGGGCTATTTGTTAAATACCCAATTTAAATTAATTAAAATAATTTGTAAAATAGCTAATAATTACGAAAAAATGAATTTCATGCATTAAAAATAGTTAAAAATGATTACTTAGTATTTTAAAATACAAATGATTAATTTCCGGTCAAAAATAGTATAAAATCACATGCTTGGACTTTAATTACAAAGTTATTGTAATTGTAGCCAAACGATGCCAATTTGGCGAATTATGAAATAATTTGGTTTAAATAGGACCATAAATAGTGAACTAAAAGAAATGCTTTTGAAATTATTTGTAATGTTATTTTTAATTATTTATTAGAAATAAAATGCTGGGTAAATTAATAAAAATATAGAAAAATTATGAAAAAATACCAATTGCTATTAATCCATAATTTTGAAGGTATATATGTAATTTTAAATATTTTGGAAAAAAATTGGGTATCAACAGGTAATTCTTTTGATGGTTGTCTTGCAAACTTAGATAAAGTATTAGCAAGATGTGAAGAAACATATTTGGTGCTAAATTGGGAGAAATGTAATTTCATGGTCGAGGAAGGTATTGTCCTTGGCCACAATATCTCAAAGAATGACATTAGAGTCGAAAAGGTAAAGATTGAGGTTATTTCTAAACTTCCACCTCCAACTTCGATGAAGGGCGTGCAGAGTTTCTTAGGTCACGCGGGGTTTTACCGGCGTTTCATCACGGATTTTTTTAAAGTGGTGAAACCGTTGAGCAAGATTTTGGAGAAACATGCTAAGTTCCACTTCAATTATGATTGCATGAGAGAATTTGAATTGTTAAAGTTCAAGTTGACTTCAACTCCCATTATCACCGCTCCAAATTGGAGTGTTCCTTTCGAGCTCATGTGCGATGCTATTGATCTAGCAGTGGGGGCTATTTGGGGCAACACATCAACAAGATTTTTATCCAATCTACTATGCTAGTAAGACCATGAATAGTTTGCAAGTCAATTATACCGTTACGAAGAAAGAGCTCCTTGCCATTGAGAAGCTCTGCCCATACGTGATAGGTGAAGAAGTGGTCAACATGGACTATGCTGCACTTAGAAAAAACAATTTATTTGCTTGAGGACAAGCAAAGACTTAAGTTTGGGGAAGTTTATAAGTGGGGCTTTTGACTACTTATTAGCGCCTTTTATCTTTTGTTTTAGTCTAAAAGCATTGAATTGTGTTCTCGAAATTGATGAAATATGCTAAATTGCAGGAATGTTGGAAGTTAGGCTCCCGAGATGAAATCCAACTCAAAAAGGAGTAATCTAAACAAAAGGCAACAAAAGGTACAAAAGCTACAAAGTACGGACCGCAGAATTCCATATGCAGTCGCAGATGATGAAGGAAAGCCTAGCAGGCTTTTGAGCATATTACGGACCGCACATGAATTGTGCAGTCAAAAAAGATGAGTTTAGGGTCAACTTCAGAGAGAGTGTAAAAATCCAACTCCAGATCTTCCTCAAAGATTGCAGACCGCACAAGAATTGTGCGGCCACCGAAGAAGTGCCTTGAGGTCACAGAAATATAGGTGCAGACCGCAGAAGACCAAGTTACGACCGCAGTGTTAAATCTGCGGAACGCAGAAATGACACAATTCCTTAATTGTGCGGCTGCAGAACCCCCAACTCCTGCAAAATGAAGAATTCTGCGACCGTGAAACCTCTCGAGGGGAATTTTTGTCCGAAATTGTCAGCTTTGTATAAATAGAAGAGTTTTACAAAACTAGGTCAAGTTTTGAGTATTCAAAGTGTTATAGCCATTTTCTTTGCTTCTTTAGGAAACTTTAGCTTATTTTGATGATTCAACATTGGATTTCTATCTTTTAATCTTTCAATATGAGTTTTATTATTTTTTCTTCTTTGTTTTCTTCTACATTCACTACGAGTTGCTAGAATTACTAGGGTTGTGACCTACTAGTGTATAAACCTTATGGGTGATTAATTTTATGCTTGTTTATGAATGGGTGTTTGTTATTAAGCTATGTTATATGATGACACGACTGGTAGTTTTGAGAATAATAGTCCTGATTCCCTATTAACTGTTTTCCCCATATATGTTTTTGCTTATGTGACTTGTCGATAGGTTTCGTTTTGGTTTTTGGAGGGTTTTTGGACACTTAGTCCCTAAATGGAGCTTAAGTCTTAGGATTTGGACCATAGTCAGAACTGTGTAAAGATGGCTCCCGAATGGAGTTTGATCAATTCTGTTAGCTCTGTTGGGTGATTTTGGACTTAAAGGCGTGTCCAGATTAGGTGTAGCTTATTTTAGCTTGAAATGGCAAAAGTTGAACTTTTAGAGATTTTGACAGGTAGTGGAGTTTTTGTTATCGGGTTTAGATCCCTATTCTAGAAATTAGAGTAGATCCGTAATGTTGAATAGGACTTGTGTTAAAATTTGGGGTCAATTAGACGTGGTTTGATATGTTTCGGCATCGGTTGTAGAGATTTGAAGTTTCAAGGTTATTAAGTTTGAATCGAAGGGTGATTCATGTTTTTAGCATTGTTTGATGTGGTTTGAGGGCTCAACTGAGTTTGTATGGTGATTTAGGACATGTTGGTATGTTTGGTTTAGGTCCCAGGGGCCTCGAGTGTATTTTAGATGCTTAACAGATTGAGTTTTGGACTTATGCAACTGCTAAAGCTATCTGAGTTCTGGTGTTTTCGCACCTGTGGTGGGGAGACCGCAGGTGCGAGATCGCAAGTGCGGAGAGGAAAGAGCAAAAGTGGAAAGGAGAAGAGATGCTTGGGTCACAAGTGCAAAGGAGGTGCCGCATCTGCAATGCCCACAGAAGCGCCCAACCACCTGCAAGAGCAGAAGAAGACTGCAGAAGCGGACATGGGTCAATAGGTGTGACCCTTTGCTCGCAGAAGCGGACACTAAGTTTTTAAGTGGAATCCATACCTACGATGGGAATTCCGCAGGTGCAGTGATGCAGGTGCAGTGGAAGGTCCGCAGATGCGAAATAACTGGGCAGAAAATAGAAATTTGAGGGTTTGATTCCAATTTTGATTTTGGGATTTTGAAAGCTCGGTGTGAGGCAACTTTCGAGGTTTCTTCGAGAAGATTGTTGGGGTAAGTGATTTTAACTCAGATTGGGCTATATTTCATGAATCTATTGTTATTTTCATCTTCTAATTAGCGATTTGAGTTGGAAATTTGGGGAAATGTGGTAGAAACTTCATAGACTAAAATTTTGAGTTTTGAAAGGTGATTTGAGGTTGGATTCGAGTAATTCTTGTACGGTTAGACTCGTGAGAGAATAAGTGTTCGTATTTGACTTTTACCTGATCCCGAGATGTGGGCCCTAGGAGGGTTTTAGGGCAATTTTCAAATTTCTTGCTTTAGCTTTGATTTCATAAGGTAGATTAGTTTTTTGTTATTTATGATATGTAATTGATTTTGGCTAGATTTGTGCCATTTGGGGTGAGATATTCGTGGGAAAAGCATTGCTACAGATTGATTTGAGATTGGTTTGAGGTAAGGGTCTTTTCTAACCTTGTGTGGAGGAACTCCCCTTCGGATTTGGTACTATGTTTATATGTGAGTACTTTGTACGTGAAGTGACGAGTGCGTACGCGGGCTATTTTATGTAAAACTCCGTTTCATTAAGTAATAACCTGTTTCACTTTAATTGAGCTACACTAGCATATGTAATTATCCTATTTAGTTTAAAAAACATGTCTACGTGTCTTAATTGCTTATTTGAACTTTGTGCAGCATACTTAGTGTATTCCCTACTTCTTCCATGACTCGTACTTACTCTAAATTGTAGGATTTCTTGTTGTATATGTTATTTCTATTGTTTAAGCTGTGTATTACTTTTGGGACTACAGACAGTATTCCAGGAGATCCCCCTACGTATTTACTTTGGGACTATGGAATGGTATTCCGGGAGATCCCCCTATTTTGCGTATTTACTTTGGGATTACGGAACGGTATTCTGGGAGACCCCCTGCACGTTTACGTTTGGGACTACGATATGGTATCTCGGGAGATCCCTTGTTGTTATCTATGTGTACTGTATCGTTATCTTTCCGTGTTTCTTCCGATTGAATTTCTGTCATTATTTTATTATGATATTCTGTTTCGTCTTATTTTATATATATATATATCAGTAGGGCCCTGACCTGACCTCGTCACTACTTACTCGAGGTTAGGCTTAGCACCTACTAGGTACCGTTGTAGTATAATCATGCCCTTTCCTACACATGTTTTTCATGTGCAGATCTAGGTACCTCTTGCTAGCCTCGCTTTTAGTTGCAGTCGTTACTGTTCTGGAGACTTCAAGGTACATTTGCCTGTGTTCGCAGACCTCAGAGTCTTCCTCTATTCCATTATGTTGATTCTTCCTTTACTTCTTTAAACACTGATGTATAGAACAGTTAGAAATTCTTAGAAGCTTGTGACTTACGGTGTTCTAGGTCTTGGGAGAGTTATGTACATTTTGAGAGTGATTATTGTATATGTCGAGCGGCATCTCTAGTGCTTATTTAAATTTTCATTTACTGTTAGTGATTAACTTTTAAGTTTTTCATTTCATTTCTGCAAATGTTAGGCTTACCTAGTCGTAGAGACTAGGTGCTGCCACGACATTTCACGGAGGGAGAATTTGGGTCGTGATAGGTTCATGCTTCAATTGTGGAATTAATGGTTACAAATATTGATTCATGCCTATTTGACTTAGTCTTTTCTTGAGAAAGAGAGACCTAGTCTAGGTTAACTTAGCTAACAAGGAATTGGGTCAATTGATTAACCCAATTAAAGTGTTCAACCTAGAGTTAGTAACAACCTGACTTGAGCTCTTATCATCTGTTTTGGTAGATACCTATTTGGACTTGAGAAAGCCAAATTGGGAAAAACCACTCACTGACCGAAAGGTATTGAATGGGCAACGTGGTGTTGTGAGCTATAATACACCCCAACCAATAAAATAGCATAAAAGTCTTATCATATTAGGCAAACACCTAGGTCATGGTCACAATCCTAGGCCTTCTTATAACTTTGAAAAATATTAAAAAATAATTATCTCTAGTTTTATACCTTTATATTTGTATCCTTAGTTAATTTTATAAGTAAAAACAAAACACTATTTGTGGAAGTGTAATATAGATACTTCACGTATTTACTCCGAATATATACTAGTAAATCCCATCTTAGCTCCCTGTGGAATCGATTTCGACTCCTTGTTGGGTTTTATTATTTCAAACGATTGTGTCATACCTCGTTAGAGGCCTGTATTGGACGTGATCAGGTATGCAGTGCAATATTGGAGCAAATGAAGGAATAGCTTCAGATTCGCGAAAGGTCTTCAGAATGGGTGTACTAGTTGGAGATGTTATTATGCGCGTAAGGAGAATATGAGATGATTCATGAGTAGTGAGACAATTTGGTCTCGTGATGCGGGTTACTCGAGACAAATGTGTATTTGGTTTGTTACTTTTTTGAATGGAGCTATTGTTATTTATAAGGCAAGACGAGAATAAATTGGAAAAATTTGGGTCGGTTAGTAATGGTTGAATCAGCATGATTGTGGTAGTGATCAGTTCCTTCAGCGTGAAGTTATACATGTGTTTTGTGGTTGTACGTTTGGGCTTGAGCGCCATCACAACTTGATTGATTTGGGAGATATTTGATTCAAATAGATTTTTCGTGTAGATGGATTCTGGAAGAGTCATAACGGTTTAGATCACAACTTGAGGTTTGTATTTTCTGTGATTTGGAAATGCAGTTACGGGTTGCATTGGTTCTTCTAAAATGATCTAAGTGAAAGATTTCTAGCCAATGAAGTGCTTATTCCACTAGTAGTTCAAGGATTATGGTGAATACATTTATTATCGTGTAGTAGCATTATAGGTAGAGTAAGCACCATTGGAACTAGAAGTTGAAGATCAAGGCTGCAGTTCAGTGTTGATAGAATGTCATGAGAATGGATGAGCAGGGTGAATTCAGATATTAGTGAGATGGAATTTTCTTTAGTGTCACCTGAGAATAATGTTCTCCGGAAGAGGCTTTGTGTATTGACTTGCGTATTTTTTATTTGCTTTACAAAATTAGAATGATTAGTGGTATGGATGTACGAACTTTGCTACCTGAGCAGAAGGTCACAGGAGCGTACCCTTACTAGGAGATTTGTATAAGTATGACATGTTAGTCACATGATTGTTAAAGATTGAAACCAAGTATGGAGGTTATGGAAATATCGCAAATGTGAGAGTTTATGCCTGAGAGGTATTTTATTCCTTGGGTTGTCGACCATATAAGTTTGTTCTGGATTTGACGCGTGTTCTTATGTGTGACAAATAGGTAATTATGGATCCTTGAAAAGTGATTTGCCCAATATGGTATGATCAGTATTGGCTTGAGGTCCGTTGAAGGGTCTAAATATGGATATGTGCTCTATACCCGGCCGGGGTGTATTCATTTAGTATAGCATTTCTTATGGAGGAGTCTTCGGCATTGGACGTTATTTTATGTCATCGGATATTTCATGTAACACTCTATTGTGCCAAGTGTGTTGTGAGATGACTTGATTATTTGCACATGTGTTTAGGTCCCATGTAGTTGAGGTGTTATGTGAGCAGGATGGATCTCGAGATGCAAATCATATATCGCACCTTAGTTGTGTTTGGGTTTCATAGTGTATGGCACTATTTGTCTCCCCAGAATTGGTATTATGCATTTGGCGTGCTTGTGGTCGATATTCGGCCATTTCGTAAGTAAGCATTTATGCTCTACGTGTGTTTTCTTCTTGATTGTCATGTGTGGATTAGGTGGCACGCCGCCACAAGTATATTATTTGGATCGGGTGGCACACCACTACAGGTACGTTCTGTGGATCGGGTTTCACGTAGCAACATTGTCATTTTTGGATTGGGTTGCATGCCGCAATAGTTTCACATTGGATCGGGTTGCACGCTGCAACAATGAGATATTGATCATAGTTCCTTACACTCATGTTATGTGCCTTGTTTTCATCCCTGAGGTAGGTTCAAAGCACCTATTCGGCCGTTTTATTCGTTACGCTAGCTGGGTAATTCACTGTCAGAGTTTGTTCTTCCTTTTGAGTTATATTCGAGTTTGTAGCTTGTTGGCGTCATATGAGATTTTGGTAGAGTTTGAGATGGCTTATTTCCTGAATAGCTTGTGCTAGATGAGACAAGGTTATTGGACTTGGGATCAATGCGATCAGAGTTATGAAGGGTATATTAAAGAGAAAATATCGCTATCTAGTTCAGAATGAGGTAATGGTACTTGTTAGGGGAGACTCCATGATTTGTTTATTTGGTAGGTGGTTATTAGTTTCTATGCATCTCTTCCGTTGGGCAGTAGTGCGAGAGTTGGAACAGGACTTATATGTGTCATGAGTTGTGTTGTGGGCACCGGATTCGTGGAATTACAGTTATTATTGTCAGAGGATGATATTATAGACATGTAATTATACGGTTCATGTTGTGAATTCAGCAAAGGTATACAGTAATATTTTGGTACAGTGTGTAGTGATTGATACGGTGTCCGAATGTTAGAATGAGGTGTTGTAGAGAAATTCGGAGGTTGGAATTTGGTTCTAAGCCTTATTGACTAAATAAAAAGTGAGGATCTTTAGTCTGGCTCGAGTTAATATACTCGTCTAGTTTGTGGAAGCACGGGTAGGTGCACCAGGTATTAAACAGTGATTTTGGACCACTCTGGAACAATTCATAGCACGTTCGAGGACGAACGTATGTTTAAGTGGGGGAGAATGTAACGACCCGACCAATCATTTTTAGCTCTAGCATTTCATCCGTAGTTTGAGGCCTTGAGTAGCTTCACATCAGGTATTATGGCTTGTACGTGTGGTCAGAATCGAACTTCGGCAAGTTCAGAGTTGATTCGGATGGAAAATTCTAATTTCGAAAGCTTTAAGTTGGAAGAATTGACTAAGGTTTGAATTTTGAGTAAACGACCTCATAATTGGGATTTGAATGTTCCAATAGGTTTGTATGATGATTTTTGACTTGGGCGTATGCTCGGATTGAGTATCAAGTGGTCCGGGAGCATTTCAGCTCTTATTGTAGAAAGTTGGCATTTTGGAAGTTCTAGAATTTCATAAGTTTGGGTTGAAGTGGATTTTGATATTGTCGATGTTCGTATGGAGTTATGAACCTTGGAACAGGTTTGCATCATGATTTGTGACTTGCGCGTAAAGTTTGGCATCATTCCGGAATGTTTCGACATGATTCAGATGCATTCGTCGAAGTTTGGAAGTTTGAAACTTTAAAGAAGGAATTGATCATCGATTCATAATTTTGATGTTGTTTGATGTGATTTGAGGTCTCGAGTAGGTTCGTATTTTGTTATAGTACTGGTTGGTGTAATTGGATAGGGTCCCGGGGCCTCGGGTGTGTGTCAGACCAAGTTGGGATGATTTGCTATTGCTGGTTGCTGGTGTTTGGTTTTGTTCTTCGCGAACGCGAAGGAATTCACGTGTTCGCGAAGAAGGCTTTTGAAGCTGCTGAATTTTCTTATAGAGAACACGATAGAGTGGTTGTGGACCCGAAAGGGTAGAAAGGGCAACCTACGCGAACGCGACAGAAAGGTCATGAACCCGTAGAAGGAAAGGAGAGTTCGGCCCTGGAGCCGTTTAGCCTACGGGAACAGGAGGCTCACCCTGAGAACGCGGAGCATTGGGGATGGAAGGCTTCACGAACGCGGTTCTCAGGCCGCGAACGCGGAGAAGAGATTTTAGGGCAGGGTTGTTTGGCCTTCGCGATCACGAGGGTATTCCATGATCGCGTGGAGGAAGGAACTGGGCAGTGAGTTTTATATTACGGGATTTGGCTTATTCACTCTCAATTTTCACTTGGTTGGGCAATTTTTGGAGCTTTTGAAGAGGATATTTCATCATCTATTATGAGGTATGTATTTCCCGCACATTGTGAGTTAAATACATGGTTTGTATATGGATTTATACATGGAAATTAGTAGAAATTTAGGATTTTGAAGAAAACCCTAGAAATTGGTATTTTTTTAATTCGTCCAAAAAATTGGACATGGAATTTGGAATAAATTATATATTTGAGTTGTGGTATTACAGGCAAATTTTATCTTCGAAAATTTTCAGAATCCGGGCACGTGGGCCTGAGGGTTGACTTTATTGATTTTTTGAGCGGAGTTGGGAATTCTTATGAATTGATTTATTATGGGTATTAGAGTGTATTTTCATTGGTTTGCACATTGTTTGACTAGTTTTGAAGCGAAGGGCTTCGGTTTGAGATGTTAGAGTGGCGTTGGAGCCGGTTATGGAATTTCAGAGCGAGGTTAGTCTCTTGTCTAGCTCTATGAGGGGGAAACTACCCCTAGGTGATGTAATTGCTATGTACTACTAGTTGTGTGTTTTACGTGTCGATGCCCCTTTTTTCTCATAATATCGGGTTTGTGACATTTGGGAGGACAACTCGTTTATTTTTGGAAATTGGGTTTAAGAGAATCGAAGAGTCGCCACCTAATGATTAAAGTGAATTAGGACACTAAGAAGGGTTTTGTTTGGATAACCAGAGGTTGGGTAAGGGCTTGAAATTATTCCAAGGGGAAGGTGTTAGGCACCCATCAGAATCCACTAGTGGGGTTCCCAGCCAAGCTATTGTTGCGACTTTAAGGTACAAATAACGTATAGACATATAAGGCTTCAAATAAGAGGGGATTTTCACACAAAGGTTGCAAATTGATGGAGTGAAAAGAAACAGAAGAAAGCTGAATTTTAAGAAAAATAGTTTGAGAAATTTGAAAATAAACAATGAAATAAACAAGTAAAAGAGAGGGGGGTCCTAGGTTTTTAAATAATATGGATCACCCTACACAACACCCGGTAACCACTTATACATGTGGTGTTATCGCGTGGTCATCATATTTATATCTACCATTTTCATGCATAGTTACCCCTCCATTTTCACTAAACATCCCGAAATTTTATTACAAAATTTATTACAGCCCAAAGAGAATAAAGAAAATACATTAGAAATTGAAAATTACAACCAAGGAGAACCTGATTCAGACTTCCTGTCTGAAGTATAAAGTAAACCATCTCCAAAGATTAGATTTCAAAAGTCTTTCTCTCATTTGGGGTGTGTCTGAGTTCCCTAAGAGCCTCATGGACTCCGGGCAGTGCTTACACCCCAAATACATTACCAAACCAGGACAATAGTGTAGTGTGGAAGGGCCAGTGAAAACTAGGGATTTTACCATGTTTTATGCCCTTTCTTGCTTACGTTTCGATTATAAATTGTTACAAATAGTCCCAAAAGGCTCATAAGTAGTGTTTGATTGCAGGTTTGATTGACAAAGTGACGAAACATCAAAAATCGGCTCAAAATGAGTGAAATTTGCACAAGCACCAAAGACAAGGCAAACTCAGGACATACAGGCCTAATGCGGCCGCACTACACTTTGTGCGGTCCGCACTAGGGAGATTCAGAGAGCATGATTCAAGACAAAACACCTAGTGCGGCTGCAGTCCATTCTATGCGGTCCGCACTAGGTAGATTCAAGGAGTTGGCAAAACGAGCTTCAAGGCAGTGCGGCCGCAGTCAATCTTGCACGGCCCGCACTAAAGCCTCCGCGACCGCACAACCATTTCATGCGGTCCGCGGAACAAAAATTTAGAGAGTTAAAAATGCCAAGGTTCAAAGCTATGTAGCCTGCGATCATGATTGTACGGACTACGATGTTTGCATCCGCAGCTGCGGTCCATTATGCCCAAGTTCAGAGAGCCCAGATTTGAAGTCTAAGAGCCAAGGGCGGCCGCAGTCTATTTTGTGCAGCCCGGACTGACCCCGCAATGGTAATTTTGTCTAGTTTTTCCATCCTAGTATAAATAGAACATTTAACCATTTTTAGGTTATCAGTTATTTTGTTTCAGCTGTTGCGCTCGTGAGAACACCATTTGTGGCCATTTTTGGCATCTTAGCTTGGAATTAACGATAGATTCTTGTATTTTAATTTAGTATTCAATTAATATGTCTTATTCTTCATCTATTTCTTTATTTTATTCTTCAAGCATGAGTAGCTAAACCTATTAGCTAGGGTTGTGGCTCAACGCTAGTGTGAGTGATTGATGGGTATTGCCATCTAGGGTTAGATTGACTATAGGTGTTTGCTCTTTTGGTTAATTTTATGTTTTAATCTATGAATTGGTGGTTGCAAACACTGATTTGTGCTTTGTGGATTTGACTCTTCTTGAGAAAGAGAGTCTAAGTCTCCAAAATTGTCCCACCAAGGAATTGGGATGGACTCATGAGAAATGATAGTCCCAATTAACGGGTTAAACCTCAAGAGAGTAATCACCCTACTTGAAACCTAGTTGCTTGATCTAATATTCCTACCTATTTGGTCTCGAGAGAGTCAATTGGGCAAAATCACTCTCTCTACCGAGAGGTGTGAGAGTGGGTAAAATTGTGCAACGGTTATAGCATAAGCCCTAATTATGTCAATCGAACCTTAGTAACATCTACCCATAAATTAACCACCTAGGTGATGTCACGATCCTAGTGCCCTTCTCCTCATTAGAAACAACATTAGCAATTATCTGGTAGCATAATCTAGTTTCAATTAATAGTTTGATAATAGTAGTTTATAATTGAAAAACCCAAAAAGGTATGGAAGTGACATCTAGAATAATTATACAATTCTAGTCTAGACAGATACCCAGCTCCAATTTCTAGCTCTCTGAGTAATTCGATCCCTACCCTCATATCGGGTAAAAGCTATTGCGACCATCTCTTCCTACTTTGTAGAAGTGTGCGTTGGCTGCGATCACTTTTTGGTGCCGTTGCCGGGGAGCTAACGGTTTTGGCTATCTGTTTAGTTTGTTTTATGTTTTGTTCTTCTTTCCTTCTTGTTTAATAATTTTTTTTGTGTCGATTACTCAGCTACCAATGGCTCTCAATGCTAATGACCCTCTTGGCAACATGATTGCGGGGGAGGAGGTAGATTATCTTGATCAAGATGAGGTTCCTATATTACCACAAGCTCAATGTAGAGGCTGTCAGGTCAATGCAAATGACAACAACAGTGTCCTAGACCCTCCTCCGCCACCGCCAAGAATGGATCCAAGAGTCCTCCCAAATCAAGGATATGCGAGTGCCATCGCTCCTCCCCGAATCCGGGCGGGGAACTTTCAAATCACAAATGTAATGTTGACCTTGCTCGAGCAAAGAGGGTATTTTACGGGCGCCTCCGATCAAAATGCGTACAAACATCTCAAGGGGTTCGTAGATACATATTGGGGGAGCAAGCAAACGAATATGTCCGAAGATGCTCTTAGGTTGAGACTTTTCCCGTTCTCACTTCGGGGGAAAGCATTGGATTGGTTAGAGAGACTCCCCAATCATTCTATCACAACTTGGGATGAGTTGGCGGATAAATTTATTGCTAAGTTCTTTTCACCCGGACATATGGCAGCACTTCGAGATGAGATATTAGCCTTCAAGCAAGGTCCAACAGAACCTTTGCATGAGATATGGGAGCGGTTTAGAACTATGGTGAAAGAGTGCCCTAATAACGATATGAACGAAGTGATGATTCAACAAGCCTTTTATCGGGGCATCAATACCACTAATCAATGCATTGTGAACCAATTGGCCGGAGGCAACTTTATGAAGCTTCCATACAATGAAGCATGTGATATTTTGGATGAAATGGCCGACATTTCTTCGGCATGTCAAAGTAGAGCGAATGTGCCCCAAGGTGACCCCACAGTCATCCATTTACACAAGGAATTGCATGATCATGGTCAAGCTATTGCCGAGCTTACTACTACTATGAATCAATTGGGGAAGGCGAAATGGCAACAAGTCCAAAATACCCCCCAAGTCAATGCCATGGAAGGAGTAAATATGATTAAGAGAAGGCAAAGAGGGCAACAATATCAAGGGAATTGTGATCAATGTGATGATGGTGGTGGTTATTCAAATGAGTGTTATGATGAACCAAATAAAGAGGTACAATATGTGAACAATTTTCAAGGCAATGGAAGTAACTCTTCAAACCAACAATGGCGACCCCAAGGCAATTGGGGAAATCAACAACAAAGTGGTTGTAATTGGAACAACAACAACCAAGGCAGTAATTGGGGGAACAACTATCAAGGCAACCAAGGGAATTGGAATGATATTAAAAACAATTGGAAACACAATGGTCAAGGCGGGTGGAACAACAATGGAAACCAAGGCAACTGGGGGCAAGGCTTTCAAAGGCCCTCGATCTACCAACAACCAAACAATCCGCCTCCGTTTCAATCTCAAGGGTATAGTTCTTCGGGTAATGATATGGGAAGAATAAAAATGATGTTCGAACAAATGATGAAGAAGAACCAAGATTCCGATGCTCAATTGGCTTCCCACAATAGCTCTATCCGGAATTTGGAGGTGCAAATTGTCCAAATCTCTCAATCGTTAAATACTCGCCCTAAGGGTGCTCTACCAAGTGATACAGTAGTGAACCCAAAGGGCAGGAACAATCATGTGGTGGCAGTTACAACAAGAAGCGGGAGAGGTGATGATGTGAATACCTCGAAAGAAAAGCAAGTCATGGATGATGATGTTGGGTTCCAAAAAGATGTGAGTCCTTTGATAGTTGAATATGTGGTTGAGAACAATGTGAACAATGAAGTGATGATAGATATTGATGAGGCCGAGGTGGAAACTCAAGATGCCGTGAACCCGTCTAGGGAACACGTGATTGACATGCCCGAGCCAGTGGTGCCCAAAACCAAGGAACCTTTGCCTAGGCCACCTCCGCCTTATCCTCAATGGTTAGCAAAGAAAAAGAGTGACAACCAATTCAAAAATTTCATTGAAATGATGAAGAACCTTACAATCGATGTGCCTTTGGTGGAAGCCCTTGAATAAATGCCGAGCTATGCAAAATTTATGAAGGATTTGGTGACGAAAAAGAGGTCGATGGAGTGTGAAACAATTAAGATGACTCATCAAGTGAGTTCTATCGTTCATTCTATTGCCCTAAAACGTGAAGACTCTGGAGCTTTCACTATCCCTTGCACTATCGGTAGTGCGGATTTTGCCTAGGCCCTTTGTGACTTGGGGGCTAGCATAAATTTGATGCCTTATTTGGTCTTCAATACTTTGGGAATTGAGAAACCTAGGCCAACCTCAATGAGACTTCAAATGGCAGATCGATTGATGAAGCGACCTTCGGGCATAATTTATGATGTGTTTGTCCGAGTACACAAGTTTATATTGCCAGCCGACTTTGTCATCTTGGATTGTGAAGTGGACTTTGAAAGCCCAATTATTCGAGGAAGACCTTTCCTTGCAACGGGGAAGGCATTGGTTGATGTTGAAGTGAGTGAGCTAACTTTCTGAGTGGGAGATGAGAAGGTCGTCTTCCATGTTTCCAAATTCATGAAGCAACCCAATAACACCGAGGTGTGCTCATTTGTGGACATTGCCACAACTGTGATAGTGGATGAAACAAGTTCTATGATTAATGTGGAGGATACCCTTGAGGCCGTGCTTCTAAATCTTGATGTTGATGATGATTCTAGTAGAGTGGAGTGTGTAACTGCTTTGCATGGTATGGGCTCTTATTCCTATGAGCCAAGAAAATTGTCTTTGGATCTTGAAAACGAGAAGACTCCACCAACAAAACCATCAATTGAGGAGCCACCGGTGATGGAGTTGAAGCCACTTCCTCCACACCTCAGGTATGAATTCTTGAGCTCTAATTCAACTCTACTAGTTATTCTTTCTTCTTACTTTACTAACAAGCAGGTTGAGGCCACTTTGGAGGTGCTTCAAAGGAGAAAAAGGGCAATTAGATGGACACTGGCGGACATTCGGAGAATAAGCCCCGCATTTGTGACGACCCGGCCTGTCGTCACATGAGTTACCGCCCTGTTTCCCTCGTTTTGTGCTTCTATATATTTCATTATCGGTGGTTGGTGAATTTGAAGTAATTCGGATAGAGTTCGGTTAAAATGAGACAATTAGTCTCTTTAAAAGAAAGTTAGTTTGGAAAAGTCAACCGGATGTTGACTTATGAGTTATAGGGCTTAGAATGGATTTCCTATGATTCGACTAATTTCGGGTGATGATTTGTGACTGAGGAGCACAATCGGAATTGAATTTGGAGGTCCGGTGTAGAATTAGGCTTGAATTGGCAAAGTTTGAATTTTGGCGAATTTCGGTGGGTAGGTGAGATTTTGATCCGAGGGTAAAAATGAAATTCTAAGAGTTGTAATAGCTCTGTTAGGTGATTTTGGATATGTCTGCAAATTTTTAGGTCATTCGGACATCGTTTGATCGGGTTTTTGATTGAATGCGCATTTCGGAAGTTTTGATGAAAACTAGGCTTGAATCTGATGTGTTTTATTGGTTTTAGCGTTGTTTGACGTGTTTTGAGGATTGTAAAAAGTTTGAATAAGGTTATAGTATGTGTTGGTGTTTTTGGTTGAGGTCCCGAGGGCCTCGGCGTAGTTTCGAGTGGTTAAACAGAAGGTTTTGGCTTTTGGGAATTGCAGAAATGCAGCAGAAATGTTGCAGAGGAATTTTTCTATGCGATCACATAGGGGGAATTGCGATCGCATAGAAGGCTGCGAGGAGAGACCTGTTTTGTGATATGCGGTCGCATTAGCGTCCATGCAATCGCATAGGTCTGCGAACTTTGAGCAGTGCGTTCGCACAAGGTCGGGTGCGATCGCGTAGGGTAGTTGGGCCTGGGGTCCTTGGCAGGTGTTGGTCTATGAGAATGCGGGGGTGTAGTGCAAATGCATAGGGTTATTTTGGGAACATGAAAATTTGTACTATGCGATCGCAATGGTAGTGATGCGATCGCATAGGGTTAAAAATGCCCGGGCAGAATGGTTTTAAGTGTTATTTCATCCGCGACCTATATCATATTTCCACCATTTTTACTCATCCTTAAGAGCTTTTTGGTAGATTTGAAGAGAGTTTTCGATGGTTATTGATTGGAGGTAAGTCTCTTAACTTAGAAACATCATTTTATTAAAGAATCAACACTCAAATTCATGAAAGTGGATTGAAATTGTGAAGAACTAGGGCTTGGTTTTGAAAATGGATTTTTGGGATTTGATTTGAACTCCGATTTTGATAAATTTTGTATGTACGGACTCGCGGCGAGACGAGTAATCCAGTGATGTAAATTTCGGAATTTTTCGAGAAGTGGGCCCGGGGCTCGGGTTTTGCCAACTTCGTGATTTTTAGTATTTTTCGAGTAATTTCGATTGGGTTATGTTTCTTTAGCATATAGTAATGTATTCGTTGTGGTTTTGACTAGATTCGATGCGTGAGGAGGTCGATTCATGAGGAAAGGGCATTGCGGACTAGTCTACGACAGGCTTGAGGTGAGTAATAGATGTAGATGATGACCTGAGGGTTTGAAACCCCGGTATCTCACATTGTGACGTTGTATTGAGGCGATACACATACTTTACTGTGAGTGCGCGGTCGTTTGTGGATGGTACTATGGCTTCGTTTGTCCGAGAAATGTCTATATTGTGTTATATGCCTAGAAATTGGCTAGTATACATCCTACTTGGATTGTTATGAGCATATTTGGGCTGCGATCCAACTATTTGGATCCCTTAGGGATTATTATCACTGCTTCCATGATATTGAGCATGTTCCCATGATATCAGTCCTGAGTTAAATACTGTCTAAAAATGAGTAGAAATCTTCTAAGGCTATAATCACTTAAACTATAATACCTGTTAAATGGAACTGAAAATGTTAATTGAATGTGCCCGTGTGTCTTGCTTGCATATATATATTTGTACTGATTGTGGACCGGGCTACATGCCGCAGCGAATGCTACTATGTCATTGCGCTTGGGCTGTAGGAGCCCCTCCGGAGTCTAAACCCCCACAGTGAGCGCGGGTACCCAATGGATCGGGTTGTACGCTGCAGCGGTCATGTGCATTGCATTGCATTCATACATTGATATATGTCTGTCATTGATTTATTGTTGCTTATTGTTAAATGTGCTAAGAGGATAGTTTCAGCTTTACATTGTGGTATTTCGGGATTTCTTACTTTCAGCCATTATATATGTCTATTACCACTGAGTTGGAAGTACTCACTTTACTCCCTGCACCATGTGTGCAGATTCAGGTGTTTCGGAGACTTAGCTGAGCAGTCGCTGTCTTCCAGAGTTTACTCACAGTTGTCGAGGTAGCTGTCTGACGTTCGCAGGACCCGACTTCTCCCCTTTTTATTCAGTTCTATTTCTGCATTCCAGACTTATGTATTTTCAGATATTTGTTACTCCGTTGTTTAGAGGCTCTAGACTTGTGACCCTAGATATTTTGGAAGTGTTTTTATCAGACTTCGCATTTCTCCGTACTATTTTTCTATAAATATTGGATTATTATTATAAAACTATTACATACTCCTTAAATTGTCGGTTTTGAGATTTATTGTTAAATTGAGTGGTAATTGGTCAGGCTTGCCTAGCTATATGGTTGGACGCCATCACGACCGGGATTGGGGTCGTGATAAGTTGGTATTAGAGCCTAGGTTACTAGGCCTCATGAGTCATGAGCCAGTTCGTAGAGTCTCGCAGATCGGTACGTAGACGTCCGTATCTATCCTCGGGAGGCTACAGAACCTTTAGGAAATACTTCACTTTCTTGAAATTCTTGTCGTACGATTTTGTTGGTCCGAGAACTAAATTTTTGTATTCTATTCTCTCGCAGATGGAAAGAACTCGTGCTACCGGATGTGGTGGACGATCACCTTTGGCACCCGCTAGGGGCCGTGGTCGCGGTCGTGGTCGAGGCGGACCAACAGGGGCAGCACCTGCAGATCCACCAGTTGCCCAGGTTCAGGACCAACCTCCAGCTGTAGATGCTCCAGCAGCACCTGTTCAGGCACCGACAGTGCACATTGTGATTCCTGGTCTTCAGGAGGCTTTGGCTCAGATTTTATCCGCGTGCACTGGACTGGTTCAGGCCGTATCAGCCACTACTGCAGCAGCTACTTCTCGACCGGGGGTGGTCAGCAGACCCTCTCTACTCGCACACCCGAGCAGGGTATCCAGGAATTTCAGACACCGGGAGATGCCCCAATTGTACTAGTTGCCCCAGTTGCACCAGTTGTCCCAGTTGCGCCAGTCGCACCAGCTCCAGAATTTGTGGTTCCGGCTATGCTAGATGACGAGCAGCGTCGACTGGAGAGGTTTGGCAGGCTCCAGCCTCCTACGTTCAGTGGTACAGAGGGCGAGGATGCCTAGGGATTTCTGGACAAGTGTCAGCATATGCTTCGCACTGCAGGGATATTGGAGTCGAGTGGAGTACCTTTTACTACTTTCCAGTTCTCAGGGCCTACATTTACTTGGTGGGAGGAGTTTGAGAGGCGTAGGCCTGTTGGAGCAGCGCCACGTACTTGGCAGCAGTTCTCCGCTCTTTTTCTGGAGAAGTATGTACCGCAGTCTCGTAAGGAGGAGCTGCATCATAAGTTTGAGTGGTTGGTTCAGGGTGACATGACTGTGACCCAGCATGAGTTGAAGTTTACGCAGCTAGCTCGGCATGCTACTTGGATGATCCCGACTGATCGGGAGAGGATTAGGAGGTTCATGGATGGCCTCAACTATCCCATTCGTATTTTGATGACTAGAGAGAGGGTTGTGGCCGCCTCGTTTGAGGAGGTAGTTGATATGGCTCGTCAGATTGAGACAGATCATCGTCG
>MU736361.1:64752-97848 GCA_026770625.1 Nicotiana glauca
GCCAAATGAATCAAAAGAAGTGCTTAAGGGAAGATGGAACCCACTTAGAACAAAACATTTCCTACCCTAAATCAAAAGCCTTCACAATGACTCCACAAAAGCCCTATATGATCCTAAGTTGAATGAAGCTTACATTAGTGGATACTTACATAAGGGGCAAGTACATGGTACCTAGAGCCGGACTTGTGACCTTTTCTTGAGAGAGATGAGTTAATTCCCCTTCACCTCAATTTGTGTGTCAATACTCTAAAAGGTGAGGTTTGCCTAGGGAGAGTTGAGGATGCGTGAGTTTGGGTTCCACAATGACCAAAGTAATTGAGAGAGTTCTTTGATGTAATGAGTCAACTCTTGATGCTCTTGTGTTACACTTGATCCATGGTTTTTCAAAGGTCAAATGTTGTTAATGATGCATTCGTATTGAGGACAATTGTTAGTCCCAATTGATGCTTGTTGAGGTTACTTTTGGAAGGCTGGAAATTCTTTGATTTTACCTTGAGGGGTGGGTCTTATTTTGTTTGCTTGAGGACAAGCAAAAGCTTAAGTTTGGGGGAGTTGATAACTAGCGATTTTGCCATGTTTTATGCCCCTTCTTGCTTACGCTTTGATTATAAATTGTTACAAATAGTCCCAAAAGGCTCATAAGTTGTGCTTGATTGCAGGTTTAATCGACAAAGTGATGAAATGTCAAAAATCGGCTCAATAGGAGTGAAATCTGCACAAGCACCAAAGACAAGGCAAACTCAAGAAATACAGGACTAGTGCGGCTGCATTACACTTTGTGTGGTCTGTACTAGTGAGATTCAGAGAGCATGATTCAAGACAAAACACCTAGTGCGACCGCAGTCCATTCGGCACAGTCCGCACTAGGTAGATTGTGAGAGTTGGCAAAACGAGCCTCAAGGCAGTGCGGCCGCAGTCAATCTTCCGCAGTCCGCACTAAAACCTCTGCGGCCGCACAACCATTTCATGTGGTCTGCGGAACAAAGCTTCAGAGAGTTGAAAATGCCAAGGTTCAAAGCTATGCGGTCCGGACTCATGATTGTGCGAACCCCGCTGTCTGCCTCCGCGGCCGCGATCCATTATGTGCGGTCCGCGGAGCCCAAGTTCAAAGAGCCCAGATTTGAAGTCCAAGAGCCTAGTGCGGCCGCAGTCCATTTTGTGCGGCTTGCACTGACCCCGCAAGGGTATTTTTGTCCAGTTTTTCCAACCTAGTATAAATAGAATATTTTACCATTTTTAGGTTATCAGTTATTTTGTTTCAGTTGCTGCGCTCGTGAGAACACCATTTGTTGCCATTTTTTGCATCTTAGGTTGGAATTAATGATAGATTCTTGAATTTTAATTTAGTATTTTATTAATATGTCTTGTTCTTCATCTATTTCTTTATTTTCTTCTTCAAGCATGGGTGTTTCCATCTAGGGTTAGATTGACTATGGGTGTTTGCTATTTGGGTTAATTTTATGTTTTAATCTATGAATTAGTGGTTGCAAATACTGATTTGTGCTTTGTGGATTTGACTCTTCTTAAGAAAGATAGTCTAAGTCTCCAAAATTGTCCCACCAAGGAATTGGGATGGACTCATGAGAAATGATAGTCCCAATTAATGGGTTAAACCTCTAGAGAGTAATCACCCTACTTGAACCCTAGTTGCTTGATCTAATTTGCCTTACCATATGGTCTCAAGAGAGTCAATTGGACAAAATCACTCTCTCTACCAAGAGGTGTGAGAGTGGGTAAAATTGTGCAACGGTTATGGCAGAAGCCCCAATTATGTCAATCGAACCTTAGTAACATCTACCCGTAAATTTACCACCTAGGTGATGTCACGACCCTAGTGCCCTTGTCCTTATTAGATACAATTTAGCAATTATCTCGTAGCATGATCTAGTTTCAATTAGTAGTTTGATAATAGTAATTTATAATTGAAAACCCCAAAAAGGTATGGAAGTGACATCTAGAACAATTACACGATTTTAATCTAGACAGATACCCAACTCTAATTTATAGCTCTCTGAGGAATTCGATCCCGACCCTCATATCGGGTAAAAGTTATTGCGACCTTCTCTTCCTACTTTGTAGTAGTGTGGAGTTGGCTGCAATCAGCCAACCCTGAAGTGTCCAAGTTCAGAGAAAACTCAAGGTCCCAAGGCAAGGCTCACAGGAGGGGGGCAGAACTTAGAAGCTAATAGAGAGTGCAAGTGCAGAAGAGGAAATCTGAAAGGGGAAAGGGAAAGGGAATAGTTTAAGATCAGAACACATAAGGGTATAAAGGAGTGGGAAATTTACAAGAACACAAGAAGAGCAGGCTGATAGGCTTACCTAGCAATGGGATGTGCTGGCATACCCTCCAGCCTGTTTTAGAGGTTAAGACGTCATTGATTTAGAACCCAGTTCATGGACAACAACTATTGTTTCCATGCCCTAATTCACCACTCACAAACACATAGGGGTAATGGGATAGGGAGCAAAGATTCAAAGTAGAAAAAGGCAGTAGAACACAAGCAAATTAAATATTGAACTCTACATAGATAGTAAAGTAGACATGGATATAAAAATTGTAAGTAAACATGTTGGGGTGATGCTGAAACTAAAACTAGGACATACCAGTAGAAAAAGGTAGTAGTCTTGTAAAAGCCAAAATGCAAACAGGAAGACAGAATACTATAAGTATGAGTTTAGGAGAGATTGTGAAATTGTGAGGTCTGAAGTGTGTTCATCGTGTCTCTTTTGTTAAAGATGGTCATGTATTTATAGTGTGAAAGTAATGAGAAAATAAGGTAAGAAAATAATTGAAGACTGATTTTAAATCAATTACACAAGGTTTCCCTTAATTAAGAGATTCATATTCAAACGGGTAAAACCAATTAAGGAAAGAAATTAATCAAACACTTATGTAAAGCATACAATTGAGGGCAAATAAATAAAGGTTATTTAGGGACAGGGTTTCTGAAATACACGGTTGTACAATTTAAGGAAAGAAAATCAATCAACAGCCAAGAAATCAGAGGTCAAAAATTTGTTATGAATGAACCAAGTCAGAAAAAGGAAAAGGTTTTAACTTAGGGAAAATCAACAGACAATCAATTAGACCTGTTAAAAAAGAATTCTGAGTCAATCACTAGTTTGTAAAACTTTTGAAGAAGGATTCATCACATATAAATCTTGCAGACATGTTAAACATGAAAGAAACTTTTTGAGCCAATGTAAAATCAATAGAAACTCCGTGAGAAGAGTTTAGTAAGAGGTTCAACATTGTATGAAAACAAATGTCCAGACTCAGTTCAAAGACTCAAAGAGTTAGGGGTTTTAAAAATAACCCTAGCTTAGTCAAATATATGATCAAACCTGGAAGAACCCCCTAAACTTTAGGGTTTCCACCCTGAATCAAGCACATAGATGAGAAGACAGGTTATCGAAACAGGCTCAGAGGTTTCCTTCAGGAACCCATGAGAAAACAGGCAAGCATAGTAGAAAGAGTAGAAGAAATATGCTTAAGAATTTTTTTCTCAGAAGAAGCCTAAACAAGGATCAATAGAAGGAAAATAGCAAAGGACACAGTAGAAAGGTATAGTATAGCATGACATAGTAGAAAAAATACCAGAACATTGTAAAAAGCACCTGAGAACACAATATGGAAAACATGGTAGAAGAAACACAAGCGCGAATCATATAGAACACATCAAAGAACATTCAAGAACGGAGTATAAAACTCAGTAAAGAACATACATGAACATGGTAAAAGGAAAAGCACAAGAACATATTAGAAAGCATATGAGAACATGATATAGGAAACAAAGTAAGAGAAACAATACGAATAACAAAGAAGAAAAATCATAAAACACTTACACTTTCCAGAAAACCCTAAATCGAAAAAGAAGGGTTTTGAAAGTAATTTTCAAAAGAAAAATTAGGGAAATTGTTTGAAAACTCAAGTAGAGCATAGATACACAACAGATCAAAAAAGAATCGGAATAAACCTTGAAAGGTTAGGGTTTCAAAAGAACCCTAGAATGAGAAGGCTTTGAAAAGTCACCGATATGAGTCAGAAAAGTTAGAATTAGGCTCAGAAGACCATGATACGCTGGAGCAAGGCCAGGGATTGCCGTGAAACCTCGAGTCGGCGAAGGTCTGACTGAAGACCTTCGAGGACTGGCCTCGAATCTTCAAGTATCGAGCATATAGAAGCGATAGAAGGTGAATATAAGATTCCCATGGCCGGAGAAGCCATGGTTTCCGGTGGGTTTCGAGGTGGGAGCGATTAGAGGCGGCTAGGGTTATGGAAGGTTCGAGAAAATCTGAGAGAGGAGAGGGTTTTCAAGGGCGGCGTCTCTAATGAGAATGGTTTAGCGTTGGGGGTTTCGAGAATTAAAAAAGGCAAGGGGAATCATGGTCGTTGATCAAAATAATCAACAGCCTGGATCAAAAGATGGAGCCGGGCGGGTTTTTAATTGAGTTAGGGGTTGGGTAATTTAGGATTTGGGCTGGTCCTATTTGAGATTGAAATTGGGTTAATGAGGGGGTCAATTTTGGCTAAAATTAAAATGGAATAGGGCTAGATTTTAAATGGCCACTTTTTCCCTTTTTATTTTATAAAAATAGTAAAATAATTTATGAAAATAAATTAAAGGTGCTAAATTAATTAATAGTATCTAAGTATTAGATTAAAAATATTGGAATTAAATTTGTAATTATAAACACAATTAATTCTTAAAACAGGCTAGTATTGCAATTAAGTGCAATTTAGCTTTAAAAATATCAAATCAATTTATAAAAATGTGCAAAAATTGCCTGAGCTATATTTTGGTATAAATATAAGTATAAAATAAGTGATTCACCAAAATGATA
Organism: Nicotiana glauca; assembly: GCA_026770625.1. Lineage (NCBI taxonomy): Eukaryota > Viridiplantae > Streptophyta > Magnoliopsida > Solanales > Solanaceae > Nicotiana > Nicotiana glauca. The sequence goes on from MU736361.1 coordinate 69,598, forward strand.
ATTTTAAGAATAATTATTGGTTTTGTACAGTTAAAATAGGGCAATAAATTGGTTTTCAAAATCTTTTAAAGATTGGAAAAAATAATAAAACACTTGGACATGCTTATATATGCATACATATATGCTATTTTGTAATTATTTTGCATGTGAAAAATATACAAGGAAAAATTGGGTATCAACAGCTACCCCACTTTACCCGGGAAGGATGAAAGAGTTGTCGGTTAAAGATATGATGGCCAATTTGACCAAACGGAATATTTTGAAGAATTTGATCACGCTCTAGTTCCTGAGCTACCGGCATATCCCTGGTCTTACAGGAATCAGGCCATATGTAGTTTAGGATCTATCGACGGAGTATGCCGATAGAGGTTTTCCAAGAACGGGCGCAACGTTTAGCGGGATTGCTCCTGCTGAGACGGTCGTTGCTAGCCGGTTTACCTTCAAACAAGCAATATAAGCATATATCGTGCAAAAAAAATTAAATGTGATGCAAATTCCCGTTGGACCATGAATGCTGCCTTCAGACGGTTAGGATGACGTCCTTAGACCATGATGTCCTGGGCCATGAAGCATATAATAAAGGATTCGCAGGCTATGAAATAATGCTCTTGGGCTATGAGAATGATGCCTCCGAACTATGATGCCTTTGAATAATTATATGCAAGAGATTAAAAGGGTTCCTCAGGCCATAGCATGGCATTCTCGGGATATGCAAATGGTGCCTCTGAACAATGATGCCTTTGGACAATTTGGCGATCTTTCAGCCCATGCAATGCGATAGGTGGCGATCTTTCAGCCCATGAAAGCATAAATAAAGTGGCGATATTTCAGCCGATGCAAGACAAAAAAAAGGTGGTGATCTTTCATTTGATGTGGGGCATAAAGGTGGCGATCTTTCAGCCAATGCAGGACATAAATAAAGGTGGTGATCTTTCAGCCGATGCGGGACATAAATAAAGGTGGCGATCTTTTAGCCGGTGGCGATATTTTAGCCGATGCAGGACATAAACAAAGTTGGAGATCTTCCAGCCGATGCTGGACATACATAAAGGTGGCGAGCTTTCAGCCATACAAGGGTAAATAAAGGTGGCGATATTTCTGCCATGCAGATGGAGGTAGAGCTTAACCTCGGAAGGCAGAATGGTAGCCTTATGCAATGCAGGAATGCAGATGGAGACAGAGCTTAGTCTCGGAAGGCAGAATGGTAGCCTTATGCAATGCAAGAAATGCAGATGGAGACAGAGCTTAGTCTTGGAAGGCAGAATGGTAGGCTTATGCAATGCAAGAATGCAGATAGAGACAGCGCTTAGTCTTGGAAGGCAGAATGGTAGCCTTATGCAATGCAAGAAATACAGATGGACACAGAGCTTAGTCTCGGAAGGCAGAATGGTAGCCTTATGCAATGTAGGAATGCAGATGGAGACAATGCTTAGTCTCGGAAGGCAGAATGGTAGCCTTATGCAAGAGACAAAAGGCGAATAGTAATAAAATTTCTTAGCTGATAGTTGGTAGCTAATTGTGATGTGGTGGCTGCTAGGGATATCGTATGCAGATAATGACTGTGAATAGGCATGACAGTTCTGAGAGTTGTATTCCTAAATAGTAGGGGTGTATAATATATGATTTTGCAACTTGGATGCCTGCATCCAAAGAAAAAATATGAGTTTTGTAAAGGAGAAATGTTAGTTCGTGTACCCGCCGACTTTGCTTGGCCTGTTTGGCTTTGATCTGATAACGGGTATGTATCATTGGGGTAGCTTTGCTGAACAAAGTGATTTCGATAAACATGCAAGAATTTGTTGAAGATATGACATAAGTATATATTTAAGAAATAGTTTTTAGATGAACTAACGACTGTGACGTGGTTTAGGACATTACAACCTCTTTTTCTTTGGAATTTTGAGGGTCCTTCTCAAAATTCTGCCCCAGCTTAATGGGTTGCTGCTTCTGACGATTACTTGCGATGATCAGCTGAAATTACTTCAAAATTTTGAGGGTCCTCCTCAAAATTCTGCCCCAGTTCCCAATTGCGGGAGGAAATGAAAATTTTATTGAATTGTGACCGAACCCATAAGGCTGCCTACGTATCCCCTCTTAAACCATTTCTGCAAGTATAAGGGCTCATCTTGTCAGAACCCGATGAACCATGTATAGTGTAAGGCCCCGTGAAAAATTTGTCCTCAATACCCAGTAGCTCGTAGGGTCAAGTCCCGAATATGTATTAGGGATGTGTAAAATTCTTTGCGACGAGCTTTCTCACCGCGGTTTGGACCCTTTGTACTGGTTTAGCATTTAAAAATCAAAGAATAAAAGTTTTCAGAAAAATGCTATTATGCGGTCCAGAATGCGGTTGCAAATCAGGTATACGGATCGCATTTCTACCGTAGATTGATTCAGTTGTTTGGTTAAAATGGAGGTCAAAATGCGGTTCATTATGCGACCGCATAACTAATATGCAGACCGCATTTCTACCGTAGATTGATTCAGTTGTTTGGTTAAAATGGAGGTCAAAATGCGGTTCATTATGCGACCGCATAACTAATATGCGGACCGCATTTCTACCGTAAAGTGAAACAGGGTGTTAGTCAAATTTAAGGTAAAAAATGCAGTGCTTTATGCGACCGCAAATCGGGTATGCGGACCGCATTTTCGTCGCAAACCCAAACCGAACATCCAGAGTTTTGAAGCACTTTTGCGGTCATTTATGTGGACCACATTCCTATTATGCGATCGCAAAACGCGACCGTAAACCCGACTCAGCTCTAATTTTTCTAAATTTTCAAACTCGACCCCTTTTCAATAAAACAGTACAACCCCTCATTTTTAACACGTTTTCTGATCAAATAAGAGAGAGGGAAGAGAGGTTTCTTGAGAGAGAAAGTCATCTCCATCAATTCGATTCTTCAAAACTATCTGGGCCAGGGAATTTCAAAGTAATTGTCTTCACCCCCATTCTTGCAGGTAAAATCCCTAACCCTTTTTCATTGATTTTCATGTGTAAACTAAGGGGGGTCTCATGCATTGATTTTTGAAATAATGGTTGAAAATATACATGCATGCCTTTTTAAAACCTAAAATTTAGTAAGAGGAATTGGGTAGGAGTAAACGATTGTTCATAAAGGGATTGACAACCTAAATAAGTTTGAGTAGAAATTGTGAGCTTCAATTCTAAGTCATATGTGTTAACTTGTGCACTAGATCGACGTTGCTAGACTATTTGGTGAATTGAAAGTAAAGGTTAAAAGGGAATTCGACTCCAGGTATGTATGGCTAACTTTAACTTTTGTAGAATCACCTTGTTTGGTGTACGAATATTTGGTATGTGATATCTACGTGGATTATTTGTGAAATTCTTGTGATTGGCATGATTTGAGTGTTCGTGGTTAAGTCTCCCGATATAATGGTGTAAGTAATTGGAAATAAACTGAATGTGTGGATGCAAATGTGTTATGTGGTAAGAGTCGAGAAACAAATTATGGAAAGAAATTGTAATTGATGCAATCAAAACAACTGAGGTAATAACATGCTTGGCTTGTTGTGGGAAATTATTGTGGTGACTTAAATTGCATCTGAACTGTTGAATATGATGGAAGAGGTATTGATGGTTACAGAAATTCTTTGCGAATTGTTGTTGTTGTCCTTGAGAATTGTTGATTGTTGTTCTTTGTGAATTGTTGTTGTTGTTGTGTTATTTGTGAATTGTGATTGATTCAGTGGGATCGGGTTGCGCGCCGCAACACGAAGTAATAAGGTGTGGGTTGTGGTAATAAGGGTGGCTGAGGTAATAAGGGTGGCCGAGGTAATAAGGGTGGAAAGTGATCGAAACCACTATTGAAATGAAAATATGAAAAAGTTGTGAAATCATTGATGTGAAAATGGGGAAATGGAGAGTTTGTAACCTTGTTGAGCTTGATTGTTTCCTTTCATGTGTATTTGATTGTTGATTCCATTACTACTTGCTACTTGTGTATGGTTTGAGTTTACTTAGGGCAAAGTTTGTTCATACATACTAGTACAATTATAATGTAGTGACGTCCCTTTTGACGGGGGCACTACATTCGTGTTATGATTGTAGGTGGATCCGTAGTGGGTACTCCAGTCCACCGGCCGTAGCTCCCCTTCACCTTCCATCAGCTGCATTGGTGAGCCCATTTTTTCTCGGGGCCCTTCGTGGTTCATGACACTTTTTATTTCGGATTCTTGTTCTGGTTTTGGTTGTAAGGTATAGCCGGATCCTTGTTACCGGCAAGTATTATATCGTCCTTTTGTATCCTTGGAGGCTCTGTAGACAGTGAACGTGGGTTGCAAACTTATGTAAATATGTATTTTATATGTTGGGTGATGTAAGTTGTAAACCTCTTAAGTAACCATGTATGTTTGTAAAATGGTGTGTTAATTATAAAAAAAGGCTAATTCCTTTGATTAATGAGCAATGAAATTACGGGGTAACACATGGGATAAGAAAAGAACCCAGGTCCGCTTAACTGGGGATACCCTTTTGGGTGCCGGTCGTGCCCCTCGATTTTGGGGCGTGACATATGGACCCTGCCAATTGGGAGAGAATTTCCCTTTGTCTTCATCTTGATGTGGGAAAATTTTCTTTAACACCAGTTGCCCCGGTGTGAACCGTCTTGGCTTGACTCTCCTGTTGAAGGATCTGGACATTCATTTTTGATAAAGCTGACCATGGCAAACTACATTCATTCTATTTCCATCTATAAGAGCCAGATGCTCATAGCAGTTTCTCACCCATTATGCGCCGTCGAGCTCAGCTTCTTGTATGATCCTTAAGGAGGGGATTTCTACTTCGGCGGTAATGACTGCCTATGTACCATAAACTAACATATATGGAGTTGCTCCAGTTGATGTGCGGACTGTGGTGCGATACCCCAATTGAGCGAATGATAACTTTTTGTGCCATTGCTTATGCTTCTCTATCATTTTCCTCAATATTTTTTTGATGTTTTTGTTGGCGTCTTCTACGGATCCATTCATCTGAGGTCTGTAGGTTACTGAACTCTTGTGTATGATCTTGAAGGTCTCACACATAGCTTTCATTAAGTCACTTTTGAGGTTGGAACCATTATCAGTGATGATTGATTCTGGAACCCCAAATCGACAAACAATGCGGTCGCGGACAAAATCTGCCACGACCTTCTTAGTTACTGCTTTGTAAGATGCTGCTTTGACCCATTTGGTAAAATATCCAATTACCACTAAGATGAATCTGTGCCCGTTGGAAGCGACAGGTTCGATCGGACCAATAACATTCATTCCCCAAGTGGCGAAAGTCCATGATGAGCTTGTTGCGTTAAGCTCATTTGGAGGTACCTTTATCATGTATGCATGTATCTGGCAGCGGTGGCAATTTTGGACATACTACATGCAGTCCTTCTCCATGGTTATCCAATAGTAACCAGCACGAAGTATCTTCTTGGCTAAGACAAATACGTTCATATGCGGACCACAAGTCCCGGCATAAATTTCCTATAGCAGTTTAGATGCTTCCTTCGCGTCGACACACCTTAGTAATCCCAAATCAAGAGTCCTCCTATATAGGATTCCTCCACTGTGAAAGAAATTATTGGACAACCTTCGAAGTGGGCGCTTTTGGGTAGCATTTGCGAGCTCTGTGTACTCTCCTTTTGCCAAATATTCCTTGATGTCGTGAAACCAAGGTTTTCCATCTGCTTCTTCTTCGACATGAGCACAATAAGCTGGCTGATTATAGATTTTCACAGGAATAGGATCAATGAAGTTTGTAACCATATGTTGTATCATGGACGATAGGGTAGCCAATGCATCAGCAAACTCATGTTGGACTCTGGGAACATGCTGGAACTCTGTCTTTGCGAACCTTTTCCTCAACTCCTATACATGGTGTAGATAAGGGAGTGTCTTAGAATTCTTGGTCACCCATTCTCCTCGTACCTGATGTATGAGCAGGTCCGAATCCCCAATTATTAACAACTCTTGGATGTTCATGTCAATGGGCATCTTGAGCCATAAGATGCAGGCTTCATACTTGGTCATGTTGTTGGTGCACGGGAATCTGAGTTTGGCAGACACCGGATAATGCTGACCAGTTTCTGACACTAGGACTGCTCCTATGCCGACTCCTTTGAAATTTGCTACTCCGTCGAAAAACATTCTCCACCCATCGTAGGATTCTACAATAGCTTCTCCTATGAATGATACCTCTTTGTCGGGAAAATACATTTTTAGGGGTTCGTATTCTCCATCTACGGGGTTTTCGGCCAGGTGATCCGCTAGTGCCTGTCCTTTCACTGCTTTCTGGGTCGCGTAGACAATGTCGAATTCACTCAATAGGATCTACCACTTGGCGAGCTTCTCGGTGGGCATGGGCTTCTGAAAGATGTATTTCAAAGGATCCATCCTTGATATGAGATATGTAGTATAGGAACAGAAGTAGTGCCTCAGCTTCTAGGCTACCCAAGTTAAAGCATAGCAGGTGCGTTCCAATAGAGAATACCGGGTCTCGTACGGAGTGAACTTTTGGCTGAGGTAGTAAATGGCATGTTCCTTATTTCCTGTCTCATCATGCTGCTCCTGGACACAATCAAAGGCACCATCTAACACTGCGATGTAGAGTAACAAAGTTCTACCTGGCTCGGGCAGAACCAAAACTGATGGCGTTGACAAGTATTCCTTGATTCTGTCGAAAGCTTTCTGGCAGTCATTAGTCCATTCGGTGGTGGCATCCTTCTTTAACATCTTGAAGATTGGCTCACAGATAACTGTAGATTGTGCTTAGAACCGGCTGATGTAGTTAAGTCTCCCCAAGAAGCTTATTACGTCTTTCTTATTCCTTGGGGTGGCAATTATTGAATGGCTTTGATCTTTGATGGATCCAGTTCTATTCCCCGGCGACTCACAATAAACCCAAGTAAGTTTTCGGCAGGAACCCCGAAGGCACATTTTGTGGGATTCAGTTTCAAGTTGTACCTTTGCAATCGGTTGAAAAACTTCCTCAGATCTTCTATGTGATCAGTGGCTTTCTTGGACTTGATGATGATATCATCCACATATAATTCGATCTCCTTGTGTATCATATCGCGGAAAATGGTAGTCATGTCCCTCATATAGGTGGCCCCTGCATTCTTTAACCCGAATGGCATCATTTTGTAGCAATACATTCCTCACGGCATAATGAAAGTCGTTTTCTCAGCATCCTCTCCATCCATCAATATCTGATGGTATTCCGCGAAACAATATACAAATGATTGCAACTCGTGCTTGGCGCAATTGTCAATCAGGATGTGTATGTTTGGAAAAGGGAAGTCATCCTTTTGACTGGCCCAGTTGAGATCCCGGTAGTCGACATAGACTTTAACCTTCCTGTCTTTCTTCGGTACTGGCACAATGTTGGTTAACCATGTCGGATACTCTACTACTCTGATAACCTTAGCTTTGACCTGCTTAGTGACTTCTTCCTTGATTTTCAAACTCATATCTGGCTTGAACTTTCTGAGCTTCTGTTTTACCGGCGGACAGGCTAGATCAGTTGGTAGTTTATGAGCCACAATAGATGTACTCAGACCCGTCATGTCATCGTACGACCAGGCGAATATGTCCTCATACTCTCTTAAAAACTCTGTATATTCTTCCTTCTCTGATGGTGATAAATGAATGATGATTCGTGTTTCTTTGTTGTTTTCTACATCTCCCAGGTTAACAATTTCTGTCTCGTCTAGGTTGGACTTAGGCCGATTTTCAAAATTCTCAACTTCTTTAACAATCTCTTCCTGTGTATCGTCTTCCTCTAAGTCTATGTCCATTTGTTGTGTTGTCTCGTTGCATGTCACAGTCATTGGTTCATCAAGATAAGTAATAGTAATGTTATATAAGTAAAGTAATGAGAGAAAATAATAAGAGTAAGATTTATAAGAGAATTGAAATGCTTTGATAAATTCCATAAATGTTTTGAACATTGGAGATCTTTCTTGCAAAAAATAAAAATGTGAAAGGAAAGTAAACTAATAAAATAGTGCATGATGCTTATTCAGACTTGCTACCCCGAGGCTCACCGAGCTCTGGTGGTCCTGATCGTCCAGTTATTAAGGCATGCTCCTCCGCTTACAGCCTGTATGGAAGGCCCTTCCTCCCTCTCCTCCTCGAAAATGACACAGCAATCCATATCATCATCTTCTAGGAACAAATTCCTCATTGCTGCCAGTGCTTCTTCTTCTTCTGACATGTAGATGACCTCAGCCGGTTGGAAGGTCTGCTCCAAACGGGATATTGGCTGCTCCAATGGATAGTAAGAACTGCGCCAGTGTGGCGACTATTCGTTGAATTCTTTCCAAGTATACTCATACCCCAATCTGAAGGTGGTGTCGTGTTTCTTGAGCTTGATGGGTTTAGTGATTCCTTGGAGATTCTTGCCAGGTTCATACCCGTTCTAGTTCAATATGATTTCAATTTTGTTATCGCACCATTCATCCTTATCGACGGCGTTGACTCGCTCGATGTGGTGGTAAGTTACTCCGCCTATCCATCTCCTTCCTCCAATTGCTGGAATAGCCTGGCGACTGTATATGGGATTGCTACCGTCACCATGAATGATCACCTCTTGGTGGTTCCACTTAAACTTCACTCCCTGATGTTGTGTTGATGCTACGGCCCCCGCGGCATGAATCCATGGTCGTCCTAACAACAAATTGTAAGATGTCGGCACGTCTATCACTTTAAAATCAACATCAAACCAAGTAGTCCCCATTTGCAAACATAAGCTAATCTCCCCAATAGTAGACCTTTGAGAACCGTCGAAAGCTTTGACGTTGATGGCCCCGTCCATAATTTCATGCAGCCTTTTTCCCAATGTACGGAGTGATACAAACGGACAAATGTTAAGACTGGACCCCCTATCGACCAGGATCCTGGTGATAAAATTATCTTCGGACTATACAGTGATGCTCATATTCGTGGAAAGTGATATTGTGACTTTCCAACACCTGGCCTACCATGCTAGCCATCTCTCTACCTGTGATATTACTTGGTATATATGCCTCACTTAGCACTCTTAACAAGGCATTCTAGTGTGCATCAGAGCTTTGTAGAAAAGCAAGGATAGAAATCTGTGCCGATGTTTTGTTCAGCTGATCAATGACTGAATATTCTTTGGCTTGTATCTTTCTCCAGAGATCGTCGGGCCCCGATTCAGTGATGGTTGGCCGAGTAGAGGCCTGCTTGCTAGACTCAGCCAAATGCTCCGGGTTATAAACCTTGTCGGTTCTTGTCATACCTTGTGCCACAACGGTTTTCCCGAACTTGACCTTCCCCTTTATTCTGGCCTCGGCTGTGTAGTCCCATGGTATAGCCTTCGTATGGAATGATGTTATGGCTAACATTGCCACCATAATTGGCATGGCTATCTTTACTCCGAATGGAGCAGGCTTCTCAGGTGGTAAGACTGCAACTTCAAAGAGTGTAGGTGTGTTTTTACTGGTGACCTAAACTCAACTTCAATCGGTGATGGCGTCTTTCCAGAGGGTGATGCTTAAAACTCGAATGGAATAGATATGTTTACCTCGTCATCCCTAGAAGTCCGAATCTGGACCATAATCGAATTGAGGGTGACTATTGGCTTCTTTGGATTATTGCCTTCTGTGATTAAACTTATTGATCCCTTGGGGTCCCAGGCATCCTCTATCTCGATCATGTGAACACCTCCACCTTTGTGGTCTGGCAGAGGATTATTGCGAAGTAGGCTCCTTTGCTACAATGATCTTATTATCAATCAAAGTCTGGATCTTATCCTTTAGAGAGCGGCACTCATCGATGGTATGTCCTTTCATGTTGGAATATTATGCACAGGATTTATTTAGATTGATCCACTGAGAAGGGTTTTAGGTGTTATAATAGGGATAGGGGTGACCTAACCAATAGCTTTTAGCCTTTCGTACAGCTGGTCAATTGGTTCAGCAATGGCGGTGTACTGTTTGGAAGGTCTGCATTCAAAAATTTAGTCGTGGTCTACGGAAGTTTTGACGTGGGGGAGGTGATTGATAGTGGGTGTTATAGGCTTGGTAAACATGTGCTGGTTGGGAGTATTTAGGTGAAGTGGGCTGATATTCGGGAGGTGGAGCTGATTGATAAGTGGGTGGTGGAGTTTCGTAAATGGGTGAGGGTGCTTGCTAATTTTGAGTAGGTTGATATCTGGGTGGAGGCATTGGATAGGTTTGGTATTTGATAGGGGATTTGGTTCTCCGTGCAACCATTACAGTGCCTACGTCCCTTTTCTTGGACGTACCACCAGATTGTAATGCCTTATTGGTAGCCTGCAAGTCTTCAAAGTTCGTAACCATACCACTCTTGATGCCTTCCTCGATCCTTTCTCCTAGCTTGATGATATCAGAAAATTTATGATTCTCAATCAACATCAACCTCTCATAATATTGTGGGTCCTGAGCCCGGACAAAAAACTTGTTCATTTGTTCTTTCTCTAAGGCCGGTCTGACCTTAGTAGCTTCTGATCTCCAGTGAGTGGCATACTCGCAGAAGGTTTCTGTGGGTTTCTTCTTCAAGTTTTGGATATAGAACACATTCGATGCACTCTCTGTATTGAACCTGAATCGATCCATGAAATCAGATGCCATGCTTAACCAGTTTGACCACTTCTTCGGATCCTGGCTAATGTACCAAGATAAGGCGTCTCCCCTCAATCTCCTCATGAACAGCTTCATGCGGATCTTCTCATCTCTTCCCACTCTGACCAGTTTGTCACATTATGTTCTCAAATGAACCTTGGGATCCCCTGTACCATCAAACATTTCAAATTTGGGAGGTTTGTACCCCTCGCGCAGTTCGACATCGGGTTGTATGCATAGATCTTCATAGTTTAGCCCTTCAATTCCCTTATTACCTTCAACGCCTTGAATTCTGGTGGTCAACTTTTTAAGCACTTTGGCTAAATTTCTGATGACCGGGTCCTTATTATTGGACTCGGGTGTGCTTGAGATGGGCTTGGTAGAGTGTGGCACAGTTTCCACGTAGATGGAGGTGTTGTATTGGGTGTGGCAGTGGTCATTTGTGGAGTTCAAAGGTTCCAGGATGAGTAGTGGAGTATTGTTGGGAGTGTGGCAAGTATTGCAGTAGTGGTGAGGAACGAGATGGTTTTGTAGCTTTGGGATGTTTTGTGGAGGTATGAGATTCTGAGAATTTGGGAAAGTAACTTATGGAGTGGTGAGGGAAAATGACAGACTTGCAAAATTCCGGACTTGATCAAGTTCTTCTTGAAACTTTAATAGCTTTTGTTCTAGTTGAGATGCATTTTCCTTGAGGACCAGAGCACCATGAGTGACCTCTGCCCGTTCAACTGAGTTGTTCGAATCTTCCATTCTTCTTTTGCTTTTTTGTCTGAAAAGACTGGGAGGAGGAGTAGGTGGATGGCCTATGGATCTTGTAAAATATGATGATTTTGCCAGAGTTCACGAACTAACCATTGGAGAGGGGAATAAACAAAAAGTAAAAACAAAAAAGTGATAAGTCAGTAAGGATTATATATATATAAAAAGGTTGCAATATTTAAACACGTAGTGCAGGAAATATAAAGTGCGTCCTAATTTTGGGAACCTCATTGTGCCCGAGGTATGTCTAGCGACAAGTTAATTTGGAGAACTTAGAATGCTAAATGCCTCATTTTATTTATAAAAGGTAGACGAATCCCAAAGTGACACTAAATAACAAGGAAAATAAAAATCACTAATGGCCATTGGCCTTATTACATCTTATAAATCCAAAATGGAAATTCCTATCTATTTAGTCCCTGAGGGACCTTCCCCAGAATCGGCATTGTTGGCTCCCTCGAGCAGCTCTCCCAGCTCGCACAATCCTAGTAGCAAGTAATCTCTAGCCAGATGTTCGCCTTCATTTCCTTCAGCAGTCTGGCAGTCTTCGACCCTCTTCAAAAACTTCTTTTCTAGTTCCACTATACCCCGCTCCAAATAGACCAGTCGTTTATTGGCGCTAACAGCCATATCCTTCCATTCTTTAATTAGTTTTTAATTGGATTGTTGTATTATACAGTGCTCATTTTCACATTCCCGAATCCTCTTATGCAGTTGGTTGTACCTGACCTATGCCTCATCTTTTTCATCGATGATCCTATGACCTCGAACAAACCCGGGTTGACCCAGACCGTTGTGATTGTCCTCCAGCCAACCTGAATAGTGTGGGGTGCAACTAGCATGGTATCTGTCTGGTTCGATGGTGTCCTTTCCCGAGACAATTTTTCAATGCCACATATCCTGAGCCTGGAACCTGTGTGGACTATCATCATTCTGGAAGTCAGCCCGGAAGTGACTCATCTTGTCGACCCTTGGTATAACCTGCTTCCTACCAGCCTGTCTCATAACTCAGAGAGGGACATAAGGGCAGGTCCCCCTCAAACTGATTAGTATCAGAAATGGCGCATCCCTGGATCGAACGATGAATTCTTCAGTAGGGAACCACTCGAACATCCATTGTACCCGGTCTTTAGTCAAAATTATCAAAGAGTTCGACCCATTCTCTAGCATTCTCTGGTTGGGCGAACATGTTGGGCATGTAATTTATTCGCTTTGGGTGGTGGAAAGCGATATGATCGTCCCAGTCCCTTCGACGGATTTCCTGTCGGTACTCACCCCTATGAAAATATTCCAAAAGCCATAGTTGAAGAGCAGATTACAACCCTCAAAGTGTTTGGCCCCTTGTTGACACCTTTCCAGGGCTCGGTATATTTATACGATGATCATTGGTACAAGGCTGAATGGTTGTCCGTCAATTCCTTCCATTAGAGTTTTGGTGACCATAGCTAGCCTGGTATGGACTCTTGCTTTCTTCATCAGAAATACAATCATCCCCAAGAAGCAGAATAAAAAGATAAATACCCGTCAATGAATATGCCCCAATGATGTAAGGGCCAACTCTTCAGGATAAGTACGGTAAGATTTGTTGTGACCGTACCTCTCGTACAAGTGGTCAAAGGGAATGTATGATTCTTTCAAATATGTCAAGTCTGGATTCTTCTTTAGACCCATCATTTTGAGAAAACCTCTACCTTTGCAATTTTCCGACATCAATAAACCCGGAGTTTCCCACGGTATACCAGCCAGTCCTCCTATTTCTTCGAGCAATGGTGTCATCTCAATGTCTCCGAAGCGGAACACAGGCCTATCACAATCCAAAAACAAAGTGGCAGCTTCTATGATTTTGTTGTTGTGTTGAATTTCCAAGAAAGAAGGTAGATTTCCTATATATTTCCTGACAAGAGCTTGATCACTATAATGAAGATCTTCCCATCAATTTAGCAATTTCGGGTACATGCTAGTGACCATGCCGAATCTGGGGACTTCGTGCCTCATATTTCTACAAGACAAAGTGTTAGGCCCTTACCCCCGCCAGACTCGACTACTAAATGTAATTAATTGGCATAGCAAGCATTTAGTTCTCCAAATAAATGCACAAAATATGGTAGCGTCCATTTGGATTTCAAGGAAACCTGGTGGACTTGGACAAGGCTATCTTAAAGAGTCATTATGCGGACAACATAACTAACTCCGCTAGGTTTGACCATGATGCATGCACAATTTAAACAGAGTAGGATTTTCTATGGGGTATTAGACTGATACCCTTGAGCAGACAACTCAAGAGGGAAAGGCGCGTAACCGTCGATTACACCGTTGATCGACTGGTTTTATTGCAAATATGCCTTTGCCGAATTTAGGGGGTTACAATATCGGAAGAGCGCAACCACTCATTATAAGCGTTACTATAGTGTTTCATTTGGCACGAGTGGAATATGATGTTCAAAACATGCTTATGCAATAATAAAATATGTTGTCATGTATTTGCACGTTCATAATAATAATTACAATAATTTGAAATAGCAATACGGGAATGCAGCAAAGGAAAGCGGTAAAGAAATAAAGAAAAGAAACAAAGAGACAAGTCAGTTTCATGGTAGAAAAAAGAATTAAATACTTAAAGAGATTAAACAAGTAAAGACATATAAGAAATGTAAAGTCACAGTAACAGCTTGAAATGGTAAAAGCCTAAAAGAAATCCCCAGTAGAGTCGCCATGCTGTCGATGCTCCCCTTTTCTCGCGAAATCAGGTTTATGACATTTGGGAGGACAACTCGTTCCCTTTTGGGAATTGGGTTTAAGAGAATCGAAGAGTCGGCACCTAATGATTAAAGCGCATTAGGACACTAAGAAGGGTTTTGTTTGGATAACCAGAGATTGGGTAAGGGCTTGAAATATTCCAAGGGTAAGGTGTTAGGCACCCCTTAGAATCCACTAGTGTGGTTCCCGGCCAAGCTATTGTTGTGACTTTACAGTACAAATAACATATAGACAAGTAAGGCTTCAAATAAGAGGGGATTTTCACACAAAGGTTGCAAATTGATGGAGTGAAAAAAAAATGGAAGAAAGCCGAATTTTAAGAAAAATAGTTTGAGAAATTTGAAAATAAACAATGAAATAAACAAGTAAAAGAGAGGGGGGTCATAGGTTTATAAATAATATGGATCACCCTACACAACACTTGGTAACCACTTATACACGTGGGGTTATCGCGTGGTCATCATATCCATATCTACCATTTTCATGCATAGTTACCCCTCCCTTTTCACTAAACATCCCTAAAGTTTATTACAACCCAAAGAGAATAAAGAAAATATATCAGAAATTGAAAATTACAACTAAGGAGAGCCTGATTTAGACTTCCTGTCTGAAGTATGAAGTAAACCATCTCCAAAGACTAGATTTCAAAAGACTTTCTCTAATTTGGGTTGTGTCAGAGTTTCCTAAGAGCCTCATGGACTCCGGGAAGTGCTTACACCCCAAATACATTGCCAAACCAGGACAATAGTGCAGTGTGGAATGGCCAGCCCTCAAGTGTCCAAGTTTAGAGGGAACTCAAGGTCCCAAGGCAAGGCTCACAGGAGGGGGGTAGAACTTAGAAGCTAAGAGAGAGTGCAAGTGCAGAAGGGGAAATCTGAAAAGGGAAAGGGAAAAGGGAATAGTTTAAAATCAGAACACATAAGGGTATAAGGGAGTGGGGAATTTACAAGAACACAAGAACAGCAGACTGATGGGCATACCTAGCAATGGGATGTGCTGGCATACCCTCCAGCCTATTTCATAGGTTAAGACCTCATTGATTCAGAACCCAGTTCATGGACAACAACTATTGTTGCCATGCCCTAAGTCACCACTCACAAACACATAGGGGTAATGGGATAGGGAGTAAAGATTCACAGTAAAAACAGGTTGTAGAACGCTAACATTTAAAATATTGAACTCTATATAGACAGTAAAGTGGACATGGATATAGAAACTATAAGTAAACATGTTGGGGTGATGCTGAAACTAAAATTAGGAGATACCAGTTTCAAAGAAACAAGTAGAAAAGGCATTAATCTTGTAAAAGCCAAAGTGCAAACAGGAAGACAGAATACTATAAGTATGAGCTTAGGAGAGATTGTGAAATTGTAAGGTATGAAGTGTGTTCATCGTGTCTCTTGTGTTAAAGAGGGTCATGTATTTATAGTGGGAACGTATCGAGAAAATAAGGTAAGAAAATAATTGAAGACTGATTATAAATCAATTACACAAGGTTTCCCTTAATTAAGGGATTCAGATTCAAACGGGTAAAACCAATTAAGGAAAGAAATTAATCAAACACTAGTGTAAAGCATACAATTGAGGGCAAATACATATAGGTTATTTAGGTACAGGGTTTCTGAAATACACAGTTGTAGAATTTAAGGAAAGAAAATCAATCAACAGCCAAGAAATCAAAGGTCAAAGATTTGTTATGAATGAACCAAGTCAGGAAAAGGAAAGGGTTTTTACTTAAAGAAAATCAGCAGACAATCATTAGACCTATTAAAAAGGAATTCTAAGTTAATCAATAGTTTGAAAACCTTTTTGAAGAAGGATTCATCACATATAAATCATACAGACATGTTAAACATGAAAGAAACTTGTCAAGCCATTGTAAAATCAGTAGAAACTCCAGTGTAGAAGAGTCTAGCAAAAGGTTCAACATTGTATGAAAACAAATGTCCAGACTCAGTTCAGAGACTCCAAGAGTTAGGGGTTTTTAAAATAACCCTAGTTTAGTCAAGTATATGATCAAACCTTGTAGAACCCCCCAAACTTTAGGGTTTCCACCTTGAATCAAGTACATAGATGAGAAGACAAGTAGTCGAAATAGGCTCAGAGTTTTCCTTCAGGAACCCATGAGAAAACAGGAAAACGCAGTAGAAAGAGTAGAAGAAACATGCTTAACAAAGTTTTTTCTCAGAAGAAACCTAAACAAGGATCAGTAGAAGGAAAATAGCAAAGAACACAGTAGAAAGGTATAGTATAGTAGGACATAGTAGAAGAAATACCAGAACATAGTAGAAAGCACCTGAGAACACAATATGGAAAACATGGTAGAAGAAACACAAACGTGGAGCATATAGAACACATCAAAGAACATTCAAGAACGGAGTATAAAACTCAGTAAAAGAACATACAAGAACATGGTAAAAGGAAAAGCAGAAGAACATAGTAGAAAGCATGCGAGAACATGATATAGGAAACACAGTAAGAGAAACAATACGAATAACAAAGAATAAAAATCATAAAACACTTAAACACTTTCCAGAAAACCCTAAATCGGAAAAGAAGAGTTTTGAAAGTAATTTTCAAAAGAAAAATTAGGAAAATCATTTGAAAACTCAAGTAGAGAATAGATACACAACAGATCTAAAAAGAATCGGAGAAAACCTTGAAAGGTTAGGGTTTCAGAAGAACCCTAGAATGAGAAGGCTTTGAAAAGTCACCGATCTGAGTCGAAAAAGTTAGAATCAGGCTCAGAAGACCAGGATACACCGGAGCAAGGCCAGAAATGGCTGTGAAACCTCGAGTCAGTGAAGGTCGAGTGAAGACCTTCGAGGTCTGGCCTCAAATATTCAAGTATGGAGCACATAGGAGCGATAGAAGGTGAATATAAGACTCCCATGGCCAGAGAAGCCATGGTTTCCGGTGGATTTCGAGGTGGGAGAGATTAGAGGCGGTCAGGGTTAAGGAAGGTTCGAGAGAATCTGAGAGAGGTGAGGGGTTTCAAGGGTGGCATCTCTGATGGGAATGGCTTGGGGCTGGGGGGTTGGGGAATTAAAAAAAGTCAAGGGGAATCGTGATCGTTGATCAAAATGATCAACGGCCTGGATCAAAAGATGGAGTCGGGCGGGTTTTTAATTGGGTTAGGGGTCGGGTAATTTAGGATTTGGGCTGGTCTAATTTGAGATTGAAATTGGGTTAATGAGAGGATCAATTTTGGCTATAATTGAAATGGAATAGGGCTAGATTTTAAATGGCCACTTTTTTCCTTTTTATTTTATAAAAATAGTAAAATGAATTTGAATATAAATTAAAGATGCTAAATTAATTAATATTATATAAATATTAGATTAAAAATACTGGAATTAAATTTGTAATTATAAACGCAACTAACTCTTAAAATAGGCTAGTATTGCAATTAAGTGCAATTTAGCTTTAAAAATACCAAATCAATTTATAAAAATATGCAAAAATTACCGCGCTATATTTTAGTATAAATATGAGGATAAAATAAGTGATTCACCAAAATAATAATTTTGGAAATAATTATTAGTTTTGTACTGTTAAAATAGGGCAATAAATTAGTTTTAAAAATCTTTTGAAGATTGGAAAAAATAGTAAAACACTTGTGTGTGTGTATATATATATATATATATATATATATATATATATATATATATATATATACACATATACATACTATTTTGAAATTATTTTTCATGTGAAAAATATACAGAAAAAAATTGAGTACCAACACTACATACGCACGAGGTGACGAGAGTCCGTACGCAGCTAAATCATGTTATGTACAGGTAGACATAGGATTTTATCATGCAATATTTGAATTACTTGAAATTATTCTTCGGGATTACTTAATTAAAATTATAATTGAACTTGAGTTAGGAATTACATATATCTTAGGTCAAGCCTTATCACCTTGAGTTGTAGCAGAAACATTTGAGAAATGGTAAATGTTATACTGACTTGTAATCGTGTACTGAATTGTAAGCACGTGTCTCGTAATTCGGTAATCTCTTTCTATTCTTGTGGAGCGGGCTGAACATCTCAACAGTATATAGATGCATCTATGGATCGTGCGCCACACCCCTCGATAGTGTACACATTATTCTGGATCGGGTCAAATGACCTCGGCAAAATCGTGCGTTACATCTCTAGTAGTCTGAATATTCACGAGCTAATCTTCCTACTAATACTCAGCATTTTATGGTACTTCTTATTTATTTGGTAATGGCACTTGGCATGTTTGAGATGTTAATACTCAGCATTTTATTCTGTCTTATTACATTCGGGACAATTGTTGCATTATTATTGTACTCCTTAGAAAAATGCTCATGCACTTTTGGGAGTTCTTAATGGTTGTTTGTTATCGTAGATCACGTAATTATCATTATCTACCCTGTAAATTCTTGTTTATATTGTTTAATTATTGGAAATTAGTAATTTCAAAGTAATAAAATGGGTAATCTAACTAAAAAGTATCTGTTGGCTTGCCTGACGGCGGTGTCGGGCGCCATCACGACCTATAGTAAATTTTGGATCGTGACATAAATCGAACAAACCCTAGATTTTGGGAGTCGAAACAATCAGACAGCTTAGTTGAGTAAATCAGCTGAGAAATGAGTGAGAAGAATCTAGAATCGAAGTCTTGAAGCGTAGATCAATGGCACTCCCTTTGATACCATGTTGAGATCTAGATTCAAAGCTATTAGTAATGGAGAAATGAGCAAGAAAAGAAGAAGAACAGATGAAAAAAGCAACTCCTTCTCATTGCTACAACGATAACTAACATAACCGACTATTGGAAAGATACTGTACATTTTATACTAACAGCCTAACTACTCTTATATATATATATATATATATATATATATATATATATATATATATATATATATATATATACACACACACACACATTTAAAATAGTGCATTACATCATCATTTTGATTTAATAGCACACACAAGTATTTTTATAATTTTTTCATAAATTTTAAAGGCTTTAAATCAATTTGTTTCTGCATTTGGTTATATAAATATCTAATAATTATCCTCCAAATTATTTTTCTGATGAGTTAATCATCTAAAATTATCATTTATACAAACATAATGTTTAAATATTTTCAGTGCATTTTTATAATTATATTTATATTTTTAGGCTAAATTGCACATTTTTACAATAATAGCCCATATGCATGTATTATTAGTGTGATGATTCAAAAGGTCATCACTTTATTAACAAGTAAATTCTATGTTCTGAGGTCTTAAAAGCCTCCTTTTATCTCACCTCGATTTGCATGCATAGTCTAGACGTATATCCGGAATGCTTTTAGGTGAAAATTTTGATGAAAATGCTAATTTGGCCTTTAAAATTAAACTTAAATTGATTTCGATCAACATTTTGGGTAAACAAACCCGGACCCGTGATTTGATGGTTCCGGAGGGTCCGTAGAAAATATGGGACTTGGGCGTATGCCCGAAATTTAATTCTGAGGTCCCAAGCCCGAGAAATGAATTTTTGAAGAAAATTATTTAATTGAAACTTTAAGAGTTTTTGGAAATTTGAATGTATTTGAAATTGATGTATCGGACCCGTGTCTTGGTTCTGGAGCTCGGTACAAGTCTTACATGATATTTAGGTTAAGCCTGTAAAATTGTCTAAGAAATGGACTTGAAATGACGTGAATCGGGCCCTCGGTTGTTAAAATTTGAACTTAATAGTTATTGGAAATCTTCTTTGATTTTAATGCTAAATTCGTCGTTAAAGGTATAAGTCTGGCAATTTGATCATATGAGTAAGTCCATATGATGTTTTTGGATTAGTATGCATGTTTGGTTTGGAGCCCCGAGGGCTCGGGTGAGTTTCTGATAGGTTTCGGGATATTTTTACACTGAGAGAAGTTGCAAGTTTTGCTTTCATAGGTGTTCAGTGATTTTGTTATTTGCATTCGCATGACTTCTCTCGCGAACGCGTAAGGCAAGTTCCTTAGTTGTCAGATTCATTCATCGTGAACGCGAAGCTTAGGGGGGTTACCCTTCGCAAACACGGACCTGTTGTCGCGAACGCGAATGACTTTTTGGCTGGGGACTGGGGGAAGGGATTTTGTTCTACGCGAACGCTTCCACTCGACCATGAACGCGAAGGCCATCTGGGCATGACCTATCGCGAACGCGACAGGCCCATCACGAACGTGATGAAGGCCTGCCCAGTCATTTTAAAATAGACTCCAACGCGGACAGAACTCATTTTTCTTCATATTTTCAAACTCCCAAGGCCTAGAGGCGATTTTCTTCACACAAATTCATCCGCAAAGTGTTGATAATCAGCTCTAAACTTTACTCTTTCAATTACCCAATATTTTTCATGACTTTTTAATCAAAAATCAAGAGTTTTCATGGTAGAAATTAGGAATATAGGTAGAGTTAGGTTTTTTTTGAATAATTGGGATTTATACCTCGTTTTGGGGTCAAATTTCAAAACTAATTGCATATTTGAGCTCGTAGGTGAATGGTTGATCGGGTTTTGGTCCGAACCTCGAATTTTGACCAAGTGGGCCCGGGGTCGATTTTTGACTTTTTGGGGAAAATGATAGAAAATCTATAATTTAGCATTGGCTATGAATTCCTTAGCATTTATTTATATTGTTAAATTAATTTGGACTAGATACAAGTAATTTGGAGGAGAATTCTAAAGGAAAAGCAGTGTTTGAGGCTTGAGTTGGCCGTGGAAATTTGAGGTAAGTGTTTGGTCTAACCTTAGCTTGAGGGAATAGGTATTGTGCTATATTTTCCAAGTTCTACTGCAGTGTACGATGTATAGGTGTGGTGACGAGTATCTATACATCGTTGTCAAGCATGCTTGTGTGTCTTAAATTGTAATTGTTGTGTTTCTTAATAAGTAATATAAATGCCTAAGTTGTTGATTCTCCGTGTTGGGTAAGAATTATGATTATTCTCGTGGTATTTGATTATTGTTGAGTATTGGTTCTAGTTGAGGTTTCTTTTGTGAAGTTAAATATTGGAACAATATTGGTTATAGCTGACTCCCTTGCCAGGATGTATTTATTCTTATTAATGATTCCCTTGCCGGGATATTTTTATTTCATTATTGTTCCCCTGCCGGGATTCTTTGTGATTAGTATTGATTTGTATACTAGGATCGGGTTGCACGCCGCAACAACATTATATAGGATCAGGTTGCATGTCAATACAATGTTAAATAGGATCGGGTTGCATGCCGCAACATGGAGTAATACGGGAGAACAGGAGGGGTCGGGTTGCACAGTGCAATAGTGATATATAATTTATATCGGGTTGCATGCCGCAACAATGATATATGATTTAGATCGGATCACACGTCGCAATAGTAATATATAATGTAGATCATGTTGCGCGCCGCAACAATAATGAATAAAAGTGGATATTGATTTGTTACAGTTTCCTTATTCTTACTTATGCACACTTTAATATGCTCTTTATTCCTTTCTCCTAAGTTACTATTGGTACTTGTTATTCCCTGCAGCATGTCCCCCTTCCCATCTTAAACCGCTAGTTCCCGTTATTATTACTTGTCGTATATGCTTTAATTGCACAGGTTTATTTGGTAGTCTTGTCCTAGATTCGTCACTACTTCGTCGAGGTTAGGCTCGACACTTACCAGCATATGGGGTTGGTTGTGCTGATGCTACACTCTGCACTCTTTTGTGCAGATCCCGATACTAGAGCATACGGACCTTAGAGTGGTTGCTGCCTTCAGTCCAGTGGAAACCCGAGGTAGTCCTGCAGACGTCCGCAGGCCTTGGCGTCCCCATCTATCTTTTATAATCTGTTTTCATTTACTTCAGAGACAGATTGTATATTTCTTTCCAGTCAATTGTTTGTAGTATTCGTAGATAGTCCATGAATATTGTGACACCAGTTCTGGGTTGAGACGTGTTTTGTATTTTTCATACTCGTATTTGGCTATGTTATCAGATTTTATCTTTCACATTTCTTTTATTATTATTATTATTCCGCTGTTAATCGCATGCTAATTTAAAATTGCAAAAATGTTAAGAAAAAGGGTGATAAGATATATAACACTTGGCTTGCCTAGCTTTCACGAGTAAGCGCCATCGCGACTCCCGAGGATGAAAAATTCGTGTCGTAACAATTACATTATTTATGCAGAAAAAAGACTTTGAATATTTTTATAATGCTAAGTAATTACTTTTAATCATTTTAGTGCACAAATAATATTTTTTATATTTATTAATTACTTTTATAAATTATTTATTTATTAAATATTGCGTATTTAAAAACTAGCCCTAAATTTCTCCTATTTTCGGACCTAAAACTTCCCAATACATTAGGCCAACACCTTTAAACCATCCCAATAGCTCCTGAGCCCAAAACAAATAACCCCAGCCCAACCAGTTAAGCTAACCTGACCCAGAACCCCTAACTAATCATGGCCCATATTACCCCTACCTCTTTAATTAACCAAACCCCCTAACCCTAAATCATTCTCCATATCCCGCCACCCTTGAACCCTCTCGTCTCTCATCTCTCACGAACCCCAACCACCGTCTCTCTTAACCCCTCCAAATCTGGCCCTAAAGCGGAATCCACCATGGATTCTCTTACCTTATTTATCTCCTCTCACTACTGGTTACTCGTTTATGGTGCTACCTAGTTGCTTGCCTAAACATCGCAAGTGGATCTCTTTAATTTCGAACCAAAGACTGGTTCAATTCTTTGACATTTTCCGTCTGTGGTAATTCTTGTTCTTTTATGGTATGAATCTGTATGAATCACCGTATATTTTTGAGATTCTTACTTACCCTAAATTATGGTTTTCGATCCTTTTAAATCAAACCAAATCTGGCTCGATTTTTTGGTTTCGAATAGTATTTCTGTCTATGCTCATTTTATTCTATGCGGATGTGATTTTTACCTTTTATTTCTGTCGATTTTTGTACTTTGCCCTAAATTAGGGTTCTGAAATTTCCTATTTTCCTTTCTAATTTCTATTTCTTTCCTCTCTAGTGTTTGACTGATGATTTTTCATGTTTATGTGCTAATTTCTACCACTATATAAACCCTTCCCCCATTCCCTTTAGACAGACTTTGGAATCACTATGACCTCACCAGATATAAAACTTTACTCTGTTATTTCATTCTATACTTTGGTTTTGGCCGACAGAAAGCCAAGGCCATTAAATTCTGGGTTTTGCTTCTCATTTACATTTAGAACTCTGTAGGTTTTGTTCTTTTCTTGCATTTTTTGTTTAACTGGTGAGTTACTTGACTTTTGCAATTTTATCCTTATATGCTTGTAATCTGTATGTGTTCTTACCTCTGAATCCCTGGCTTAATACGTTCCTGGTTTACTTTTAAGCATCACTCAATTAACTTTTGCATTTAATTACTCTTAGTGCAACTAGTTCTGAGATTATCTATGCCTAATTAGGAAATCTAAAACTTCTTTAGGGCCTATTCAGTTAGTGTATTGACTCTTGAATGCCTATGAACATGTTTATTCACCTACCTCTTGTATCCTTGTAGTAAGTTGTGTTAAGACTTTCAGTGTTAGTTATAATTTGCCTCTCTATCATTATGTCACTCAGCATGCTCACTCGATCTCATACCCCTTTAGTGTTTGCTTATGATTTAGAACAATTATCTCAGCATGTTTTGAATTGTTACTTTGAAGTGTTAGGCTAAACCTTTAGTACAAACTAAATCATCTTCTATTAATTAGATCTCTATAACAATGCTTGAATGCCTATCTGCTATTTGATATAAATTTACATTTCATTCTGTCCAGAATCTCTGTAAAAATATTCTGGCATATGTTATGTGTATGTGATCCTGCCCTTTTGCTAACATGATGCCCTGTTCATTCTGTGATTACTTGGTTATCACAATGTTGCCTTGTTTCTTATATGCTTAGCATAATTTCCAACCATGTTTTAACCTTTCTAGTAATATGCATCTATGTATAATAATCCTTGTCAGTCCCACAAACATTTTCTTTCCTTAACTTTTTCAGCATGTGACTGTTTCTGTGCTAAGTGTTGAACCTCTTTTCTCAGTTTGCAATAAGCTTGTTCTTTTAGTTCTGTGATTTAACAAACTGTCTGCCTGGTTTGTTCTATTTGGTTGTTTGTTAAAACCCTTCGTTTCCTACTTTTTTGAGTTCTGGTCCTTTCTTTCACCTGTCACCTAAGTTCTTTGAATCTCATTCTTAGCCGGCAGAAAACCAAGGCTACTTAGGTTCTATCATTTGACCTCCCTATGTTAACATTGCTCGGGGTCCATTTGAGACCTTTGTGAACTCTAACACACTAGGCCTTGGTTCCTAGTTCCTCCTCTGAATTATCTCTGCTAACCTCCCTTGTGTGAGCACTGCCCTAGGGTCTTGGTTCTATATGCTTAGTTCTGTTTTAAGACCACTGGGGGAATCCCTCAAGTCTTGGTTGCCTTATACCCTTGAATATGTAATTTTGAGGTTGTTGTGAATTATAAGAATGAATGCCTAGCCAGGACAGGTGCACTTTTGGGCCTGCTGTAGGCTCCATATAGCTATTCTACTTTGTAATTTTTTTCTATTTATTTTGGGTTAGTAATAATTCTTTTAATAACATTTTGGGGTATTAGTAAAATCGGGAACGAGATTTTTATCTTATTCTTGCATCGAAATGGGTAGAAATCCTGCCTATAGGTTCATTAGTTAATTAAAATATGCTATTATATTCTAACATGTTCAACTATCGTGTGTTAAAAATCATGCCTATAGGTATTTTGGCTTTGCTCAAAACGTGTTATTTTCCAGTCATTGTAGACATACAACTTATAGGTTATTCCTTTTGGTTTAAATATGCTCTATGCCTGATTGTTAGAAATCATGCCTATAGGATCTAAAAATTAGTTTTAGTTATAGGAATCATGCCTATAGGAGCAAAAGTCGGTTTTAAAGATCATGCCTATATGATCTAAAATCATTTTTAATTATAGAAATCATGTCTATAGAATCTGAATCACTTGATTAATTGTTCTATTTGTTTCTTTAATAGTCCTCAATGATGTGTCAATTATTGTCACTAGAAACCATGCCTATAGGACTCAATTAACCAAATCTGAACATAATCCAATGAGCACCATTATTAGTTACTGCATAAGATGCTTAGATCATGCTTATAGGTTTAATCTCTAATAACTGTTATCAATAGGAAACTATGTAGGTTTCAAAGATTGTAAACTTCCCGCTCATTAAATCCAGATTCATATAGAGATCCTGCCAATAGGTTTCTGCAACCTCAACTTATTAAAATCAACAATTGTCATTGTTAGTCTGACTTGCTGTATTTGTTGTCTAAGTGCGAAGGCCAACTTGAGCCCTTATTTTCTTATAAGTGAAAGTCTAAAGTGTTTTTGTATGTCGCCTAGTATTTTTCATTTTGAGCAGTTTAAGTTAAAGTCTAGAACCATCCTGAGATAGAGGTCCAAATGCCTCCTGGACCATAAGCATGGGACAGGTAGTGCACGCTTAGGATACGACTTAGAATTGACTAGTGTGCTTTAGGTAAACAACTTAAATATTAAATTAATTGGGTAGCAGGAGATGATAGTCTATGCCCACTGAGTAATATGAGCAACACCCCACCTTGAGGGAGTTACGAAATATTATTTATGTTGCACGGGGTGTTCCTTTAGGCTAAAAAACTTAGGACCCCCGCCCCATTATCTTGTATTTCATTAATTATTTGTGTTTAATAATAAACTTCCCTAATTCCTTATTTTTGTACTTGATCTCCTAGACTAATTCATATAATTGAGTTCGGCCGGGATCCACAATTGTGGACCTCGAAGAGTGACTAACACCTTCTCTTTGAGGTAATTTCGAGCCCTTACCTGATATTTGGTGATGCAAACTAGTTAAACAAAGTTATCTGCAAATAGGTACCCTAAAGCACCTTAATTCGTTAGGTGGCGACTCTCTCTTTTAAAATCCTTCCTTAAGAGTTGTCACATGTCGAACCCTGATTTTGGTAGAAAAACGGGTGCGACAGCATAGCGACTCTGCTGGGGATATTTTGAGGCTCTTACCATTGCAAACTTGGTCTACATGAATTAATCTCTCCCAATAAGTGTGTCTTTGTTATTTTTTTGTTACTTGAATATCCCGCTCCCATTTTCCCTTTTTATTTCTACATGCACATCCTCTTTCCTATTTCCCTTTTATGTGAACTCATATGCAACTCTTCATTTAATTTGATTACAACGTGCCTTTCACCTTATTTCCTAATCATGTTCACTTGCTCCAAATTTTTAATTTTGCTATATCATGTCTCTTCCCAATCCTTAACCCTTTATTTTCTTCATTAAGCGAACTTACTTCTTCCCTATTTTTCTTTATTTTATGCCTTTACGTTTATTCAATACTGCATTTACTGCTTTCAACATGCAAAAAAATACTTGAGAATGTGTTATTTTATCTTTGTATAAAGCATGCTCCACATCATATTTCACTTGTGCGTATTAGTACCATAGAGACACTTGATGAGTGTCCGCGCTCTTCCTAAATCACCTTTTAAATTTGGAAAGGCTTATTTGCGGTAAAACTAACGGTGCAGTCGAAGGTTCCGTGCCTTTCCCTCTCAAGTTGTCTACTTGAGGGTACCATTTTAGACTCTTCTAGAAAACCCCACTCTAATATTAACTATGCATGCATCATGTCCAAACCTAGTATGGGTTAGAACATTGTTCGCGTAATAACTCGCTATGGCAAGCCTTGTCCAAAGTCCACCAGGATTTTCATAATCACAATGGACACTCATGACCTGTGCATTATTTGGAGAAAAATGCCAATATATTGATCATTAACGTGTAAATATCCAAATCTGGAGAGGGAAGGGCTAACTCTACTTGTTTTGCAGAAATGAGGTACGAGGTCCCCAGGTTCGGCATGGTTCGGAGTAGGGGTGTCAATGTGTCACGACCCAATTTTATACCCAGTCGTCATGGCGCCTCTCATGAAGACAAGGCCAGCCAACTAACTCAAATCGTCTATTTAGCAATTATTAAACATAAATGAATAGAAAATACAGCTTAATGGCATTAAAGACCGATATTTACAACCCGATCGGGGTATCACAAGTCACGAGCATCTAAAGCGGTCTGAACACAACTACAGGGCCAATAATATACAAAATAAAATTTGGAATCAAAAGATGAAGTCCGGTGCTGCGAACGCTGGCGGTCACCTTGCTCAACTACAATAGTAATACCTTCAATCAGCTAATAACCCGCTACCGGGTGAACAATACCTACAACTGCACGCGAGGTGCAGGGAGTAAAGTGAGTACTCCAACTCAGTGATTAATAAAAGTAAATAATAACTGAGCGGTAAGAAAACACGTAAAGCACTCCATCATGCTATATAGGGCAGCGCAAATCTTTGAGAAAAATAGTAAAACCGTGAAAATCCTTTAGAAAAATATCTGGGCTCAGTTAAAACCTGTTTTGAAAATATCTTTTTCAACAGTTAAGTAAATGAATGCAAAACTGATAGTGCAAGTCAGCACATAAGTCAGCCCCTCGCGCACAGCACTCCACTAACAATTAACACCAGGGTATCTGGTAAACAGTGCAAGAAGTAGCATAGATGCCAATGAAATGAGAGTGTTGAATGTCATGACACGTAGTACAAACAGGAACTAATGCATGAATGCAATGCAATGCATATGACCGCGGCGGTGTGCAACCCGATCCATTTAGGTACCCGCGCTCACTGGGAGGGTTCAGACTCCGGAGGGGCTCTTACAGCCCAAGCGCAATATCAATATAACACCGCTGCGGCGTGCAGCCCGAGCCATCCATATATCCAGAAATCACTATAACACTGTTGCGGCGTGCAGCCTGATCCATGCTCAATCCAGAAATGCACATAAGCCCCTTGGGCACTATTAAAATCATAGTTCTCATCTCAAAACGTCAATGAAATGTTGTTTAAGTTTTCAAATCTTAGAAAAATAGCTGAGTTTGCAAAACAGTATTAAAACCCTTGACCGAGATCAAATAATATGCAAAGTAATGCGAAAACAGTGATATCAATTCCTGAAGGATTCACATA
>MU736361.1:108577-131549 GCA_026770625.1 Nicotiana glauca
GCATTTCAAGCCTAAATGAGCTACAGACTTCCAAAATACATTCCGAACACGCTCCCAGCCCCAAAATCACCTAATGGAGCTAACGGAACCATCAGATTTCCATTCCGAGGTCGTCTTCACATTGTTCCAGATACGGACCATTTTTCAACTCTTAAACTCTCATTTAGGGACTAAGTGTCCCAAAACACTCTGAATCCTAGTACCGAACGTCCCGGCAAACCACAATAGCATAAATGAACTTAGGGAAAGCAGTTAATGGGGGATCGGGGCATGAATTCCAAAACGACCGGTCGGGTCGTTACATCAAATGACCTATCAAATCCTAATTTGAAATATCAAAAACTCAAGCCCTAGTTCATCAATTTTAGGCTTAATTTCCATGAATTTCTAGACCAATTTCACAATATAATCGTGTTTTAAGTTTGAAAATCTTACCTCCAATCGAGTCCCCTTGAATCCCTCTTCAATTTGTCCCAAAGAGCTCTCAAAATACCAACAATGGAGGAAAAATGACTAAAACTTGCGGATGAAATATTTAATAACTCACCGCCCAGTTCTTGCATTTACTTCTACGCGATCGCAACCTAGGCCCTGCGATCGCGTAACACAAAAATCCAGCCTCTCAAGATAACTCTACGCAAACGCGATTAGAGCTCTACGAACGCGATGCACTACCAACTGATACTACGTGATTGCGAACTTCCCACTCGCGAACGCGAAGCTTCCGATTCCAGTACGATGCGAACGCAACCCTATGGATATGAACGCGAAGAACAAAAGATGGCATGCCCCTACGGATCGCGGAAACTCCATCGCGATTGCGATGCTTCCACTCCCAGATCTACGCGAATGCGTAGAGCATTTCTTCTTCAACCAAATAACTGAAAACCTGCAATCTTTTAAGGCCAAAAATAGTCCGATTGATCCTCCAAAATCACCCCGAGGCCCCCTGGACCTCAGCCAAAAGAACCAACATGTCTTAAAACATTATCCAAAATTGTTCCAATCACCAAAACACTTCTAACAACACTAAAATCATCAATTCTCATCGGATTGAAGCCTAAGTTCTTTAAAAACTTCCGAAATATGCATTTGATCAAAAACCCGACCAAAACACCTCCGAATGACCTGAAATTTTGCACACACATCCAAAATCACCTAACAGAACTAATACAACTCTCGGAATTCCATTCCTACCTCCGTATCAAAATCTCACCTACCAACCGGAATTCGCCAAAATACTAACTTCGCCAATTCCAGCCTAATTCTACACCGGACCTCCAAAATCAATTCTGATCGCACTCCTAAGTCAAAAATCACCTCCCGAAGCTAACCGAATCATCAGAGATCACATCCGAGCCCTATAACTCATAAGTCAATGTCCGGTTGACTTTTCCAACTTAAGCCTTCCTTAAAGAGACTAAGTGTCTCCTTTCTTATCCAAACCAATCCCAATCAACTCTCACACACCACATACCGATAACAAAACATGAAGAAGCAATAAACATGGAAAACGGAGCAGTAACACATGAGACGACGGGTCGGGTCATCACATCCTCCCCAAACTTAAACAAACGCTCGTCCGCGAGTGTACCCAGAGTTGTCCTAGAAGCCAACCAATAGCTGAATGACCTTACCAAGCATATACCCGGGGTGATCCCACGTCACCCTATCTCACATAGGTCCGACAACACAACATAGCTGAAATTACCCAATCCAGTCTAGCCCATAAACCATAGAACTACCTTTTCACTTCTGAAACCATCAATACGATAACAACCTCACACCTATACTTTGAATAGTCCCGAACCAGCTGTACTAACTCATACTTGCAACCTCAGGTGAAATCATATGATATACCACATAATCCAAGCACTCGAAACGATAACTTCCATTCACGGTAGTTACCCACAACAACTAAATACCGATAGAAAACCTTCTTATTTAGCTAAAGTCTCATTCCAACACTTTCACATACTGCCAACGATAAATGAAACACGCAACAAACCGTAACCATTTCTCAGATCAACCATTCATGAAGCCACTTCCCTTTTGACTAATACCACAGCAGACTTTCGGACCGAACCTCGATATTATCCTTTAAATAAGCTGAAATCACATCTGTTCGCATTCATTAATGACTCTAACGATCACCTTGAATTCAACACACCATCCTGGTGATACGACACCTCAATACAGACCTAAGCCACAACTTGCATAATGTACGCACCATTAAGGAACAATCTGAACAAACTCAAATCAGGACAAACGACTCAAACAGAATTGTTGTACCTCAAGCTCATCAATACCGTTACAACACAAAGCTGAGACCCCGTCTCACATCATAGAAATAGTGTACTTGAATCATACTCGAAAGTTCATAACTTCACGTGGCCTCGCCACAACGCGCGATCCTATCCAAACACTATTACACATAAAGCACCTCAAGTCACCATGCTCAAAATAGACAGCCACGCACAAATTGATGTCTGAAACCAAACAATCCATTATACCCACGGTGAAGCAAATAACACGCGACACGTAACCCGATAGGCCATAACCAATACTCCATACACCGAGCAACACTCAATTACTCTTCCCGCTCGACTTCCTTTCTGAATCCTTAATAGAACCGCACCACATGTGCCCATATCCAACAAATCATAACGTCTCACAGCACAGAAAGCAACTCATAGATCCTCCCCAAATCACCAACAAGCTTAATAACAATCAAATAAACCTATCCCTCAACAATACAACTCGGGGCCAACCAAGCTAACTCAAGCTAAATACGTAGCCACCTCGGCCTGCCAACGATATCAAAAAGCCTGAAGCTTCTCATTCCACTACTATAACTCCTGTCGGAGCCGTACGATACGGTTCCCAGCACCAAATAAATACCGCAATCCATAATCTCGCCCGGCGACATGCCCGGCCACAATAAACGCATCCGAAAAAGTCTCTCTATACCGAAACTGAATCAATGGTAGAAACCTTTGCACTGACATCCGCCACTAAGGCCCAATTAAGAAAAGCAATCCTTCCCAGTCGTCCGCTAGTCTTTGGAATACAAACCACTCTGCTAGAACATAATCCGATGCACCTCGCCACGCAACCTGTTGCATTTTCTGACATAGCCCATAGCACAATAGTCTAGAATAACCCAACACTGAGACAACCAGTCTACACCCTAATATCATATCCAAAATCTAATATACCAAGCAAAGAAAGATCCACTCGGGCCTCCAAATCCCAATAGCCACAACGGTACTAACACAAACAATCCACAACCACTACATAGTCTGTACCTGAGAACTCCCAGTCTCCAACTCCACATAGCACACGAATCACTGTACCTAATCCCCAAATTCCACAATATGAATACATATTACACCTCAAGTACCCAGTCATTCCACGAAAGATATTCTAAAACTCCCCTGTGCCATCAAACACACTCAAATATCCGCAGTCGATCTAGCCAGAAAGCACCACAATACTATCGTAGTATCATCAGTCTAATCACATTACTCTTGTTCCGAGACATATACTCTCGTCAAATTACTCCTATTCAGCAGTACCATTTCCTTGATTACCTGAGGCTACCCGTTGCCTAAGAATTTCATGAACTTCTTTTTAGAATTGAACTGTAACTCATCTAGCCAAGATCTTCTATCAATCCCATCTAGAAGAAGAATCATTACACATTCCATGCTTCGCATGCCCCAAGAAAATATATACATCTCCGAACCACGGTAAAACTCAACAAGAACTCTCTCCCAGTTCCATTTGCACAAGCTAAACTGTCAGGACTGAATCCTGCTATCCAAACCAAGCTAAGCAAGTTGTCAGAACTCAAGAGCTTCACTGCACAATACTTGTAAGGGCTCACAACCTCTCACACATACAAAGAATTAATCATATCCTTGCCATATTAATTAGGTGTACTATCAAACTGTTCCATCTATTTAATTTTTCCTTCTGATTCATGATCAACTTGATATTCCCTCTTGCTGTAGCACCACAATACCTCAACCCAGGCTCACTACATGAGACCCAAGCACAAGACCACACTGTCTAAGACCCTTAAGCCACTGAACACTCTCTCAAATGTTCCTAGAAATACCACATTCCAGAATACTCTACTTGAAGAACTTCCTGCGAATCTGAATTCGCTTCCTTTACTTTCCAGGTACCGACACATAGGATCCCATAATCACATAAAAATACCACAAGTCTTGACCTTTCCGATGAAAACACAGTCTCTGACTACATACACAACCTTAAGACACCTGATAGTTACACGTAGAATCTTGAACACAATAAAACCATTTTCAGGAGTCATCCACTCTTATTCAAACTGCAATTTACCTGAATTAACGAACAGAATCACTCATGCCTTATAGCACTCTAACACTGCAGAACATGATCTCAAACCAATACAAACAACCATCTTCCTTCTCCATACACGGAGCATTCTTTATCAATAACAGCTCAAGACATCCTAGTATTTTCTCACATCTACGAAGCACCATATAACCTTTGTCAAAATTTTGCTTCACTCATGCCATCCTCGGCTCAATTTCTGCGACCAGAACTGATCCGCCAGCACATCTCAACACGGACCAACATAGCACATAACCATGCAATCAGCTATCAACAGCAGCCTCCCCAACTTGGCTCGAAGCCATACATCAGGACACACTCAATGACCCATAATACTTTTACTCTAATGATGCCACAATATCATGGTGAGTTTGAACTCAAAACATCTACTAGTTGTGAAAACACATATCACCAGGTACTGTAATCCTCTACAATCCTCGCATTTATCTCTACCTCAGTTGAATCCACTATCTTAAGCCACCCAAATTCTTAGATTTCAACACATACCATTCAATTACACATGAGATCTTCTAGCATACACACAAGGATCATACCACTCAAGAACACTCCGCAGGATCATACCACCTGCTTCGCCTCAGTTTAGTATTTCAGCACACCTTCCACCGTCATACACATAACACAGTCATTTAGTCTTCCTGAGTCTGAACTCATACCGCCACATGTAATGTACTTCACTTACCAATAAGGAGACACGAAAATATTCTTCACGTGCCCATAATTCAGGCTACACATCAATCACAATAGGAATCGAACACTTAACAGTTCATCTACTATCCAGCAGACTTCTTCGTCACTACCAAGTCATATATATACATCCCGCAGTACTAACATACTCATCACATGGATATCCAACCGCCATTTCGGCTAATAAGGACAATACCGAACATACAAGTTCAAAACACTTGCTCTCACAATCAGCACCTCGGTGCTCAAGCCATAGGCAAAGATCCGGCCTCAAGTCCTCCAGACTGGCCCAACATACTCACGAAGACCACATCTCGCCCCTTGATCGGGGAATCGCAAGCCATCAAGGCACATATAATACTGAGCGTTCATGTGCACATACAGACGTGTGGAAGGAATTTCAAGAGCTATATCTCAAGCTGAATCAAATGCGCACGATAAGAATTCCAAGAAGGTGATGTTTTTCCTAAAGGTTCTGCAGCCTTTCGAGGATAAATATAGACGCCTCCGTACCGATCCGCGAGACTCTACTAAACCTGCTCATGACTCGTGAGACCTAGTAACCTAGGCTCTGATACCAACTTGTCACGACCCAATTTCATACCCGATCGTGATGGCGCCTCTCGTGAAGACAAGGCTATCCAACTAACCCAAATCGTCTCATTAGCAATTATTAAACATAAATGAATAGAAAATACAGCTTAATGGCATTAAAGACCGATATTTACAACCTCACACAACCCGACATGGGTATCACAAGTGACAAGAATCTAAAGCGGTCTGAACACAACTACAGGGCCAATAACATACAAAATAAAATCTAGAGTCAAAAGATGAAGTCCGGTGCCGCGAACGCTGGCGGTCACCTTGCTCAGCTACAATAATAACACTTTTAATCAGCTAATAACCCGCTACCGGTGAACAATGCCTACAACTGCACGTGAGGTGCAGGGAGTAAAGTGAGTACTCCAACTCAGTGAGTAATAAAAGTAAATAATAACTGAGCGATAAGAAAACACGTAAAGCACTCCATCATGCTATATAGGGCAGCGCAAATCTTTGAGAAAAACAGTAAAAACGTGAAAATCCTTTAGAAAAATATCTGGGCTCAGTTAAAATCTCTTTTGAAAATATCTTTTTCAACAGTTAAGCTAATGAATGTGAAACAGATAGTACAAGTCAGCACATAAGTCTTCCTCTCGGGCACAGCACTCCACTAACAATTATCACCAGGGTATCTGGTAAACAGTGCAAGAAGTAGAATGGATGCCAATTAAATGAGAGTGATGAATGTCATGACACGTAGTACAAACAAGAACCAATGCATGAATGCAACGCAATGCATATGACCGTTGCGACGTGCAGCCCGATCCATTTGGGTACCTACGCTCACTGTGAGGGTTCAGACTCCGGAGGGGCTCCTACAGCCCAAGCACAATATCAATATAACACCGCTGCGGCGTGCAGCCTGAGCTATCCATATATCTAGAAATCACTATAACACTGCTGCGGCACGCAGCCCGATCCATGCTCAGTCCAGAAATGCACAAAAGCCCCTTGGGCACTATTAAAATCATAGTTCTCAACTCAAAACGTCAATGAAATGTTGTTTAAGTTTTCAAATCTTAGAAAAATAGCTGAGTTTGCAAAACAGTATTAAAACCCTGGACCGAGATCAAATAATATGCAAAGTAATGCGAAAATAGTGATATCAATCCCTGAAGGATTCACATAGTTGGCACGAAGCCCAAACATGGCAATCGGCCCAAATTATGATGATAACAAGTAGTTTCAGTCCAATACGCGGTAAAAATCAACAACTGGGACGGACCAAGTCATAATCCCCAATGGTGCTCTACCCCACGCTCATATTCGGCGTGCAAGTCACCTCAATACAGCATTATGATGTGCAAATCCGAGGTTTCAAACCCTCAGGATATCATTTACAAGTATTACTCACCTCGAACCGGTGAAATATCTAGCCCGCGACGCGTTTGCCCCTTAAATAGGCCTCCACATGCGTCGAATCTAACCAAAATCAGAGTGGATACATCACAATATGCCAAGGGAATAATACCCAATCGAAAACAATTGAAATATAGCAAAAATCCGAAACTAGCAAAACC
The DNA here is from genome assembly GCA_026770625.1 of Nicotiana glauca. NCBI lineage: Eukaryota > Viridiplantae > Streptophyta > Magnoliopsida > Solanales > Solanaceae > Nicotiana > Nicotiana glauca. Next base: position 115,792 of record MU736361.1, read on the forward strand.
CGAGCCTCGGGCCCACTTCTCGAAAAATTACAAAACTCACATTACCGGATTCCTCGTCTCACCAAGAGTCCATGCATACCAAGAACTCCCAAATCTAAGCTCAAATGACCTATCAAATCCCAATTTAAAATATCAAAAACTCAAGCCCTAGTTCATCAATTTTAGGCTTAATTTCCATGAATTTCTAGATCAATTTCACAATATAATCGTGTTTTAAGTTCGAAAATCTTACCTCTAATCGACTCCCCTTGAATCCCTCTTCAATTTGTCCCAAAGAGCTCTCAAAATACTCAACAATGGAGGAAAAATGACTAAAACTCACGGATGAAATGTTTAATTACTCACTGCCCAGTTCCTGCATTTACTTCTACGCGGTCGCGACCTAGGCCCCGCGATCGCGTAACAAACAAATCCAGCCCCTCAAGATTACTCTACGCGAACGCAATTAGAGCTCTACGAACGCGATGCACTGCCAACTGATAGTACGCGATCGCGAACTTCTCACACGCGAACGCGAAGCTTCCGATTCCAGTACTATGCGAACGCAACCCTATGGATGCGAACGCGAAGAACAAAAGCTGGACTGCCCCAAAATTCTTCTATGCGATCGCGGAAAATCCATCGCGATCGCGATGATTCCACTCCCAGATCTACGTGAACGCAGCCATGACGACGAGAACGTGAAGAGCATTTCTACTGCAACCAAATAACTGAAAACCTGCAATTTTTTAAGGCCAAAAATGGTCCGATTGACCCTCCAAAATCACCCCGAGGCCCCCGGGACCTCAACTAAAAGCACCAACATGTCTTAAAACATTATCCAAACTTGTTCCAATCGCCAAAACACTTCTAGCAGCACTGAAATCATCAATTCTCATTGGATTCAAGCCTAAGTTCTTTAAAAACTACCGAAATACGCATTTGATCAAAAACCCGACCAAAACACCTCCGAATGACCTAAAATTTTGCACACAGATCCAAAATCACCTAACGGAACTACTGCAACTCTCAGAATTCCATTCCGACCTCCGGATCAAAATCTCACCTACCAACCGTAATTTGCCAAAATACGAACTTCGCCAATTCCAGCCTAATTCTACACCGGACCTCCAAATCAATTCGTATCGCACTCCTAAGTCACAAATTACCTCATGAAGCTAACCGAATCACTGGAGATCACATCTGAGCCCTATAACTCATAAGTCAATGTTCGGTTGACTTTTCCAACTTAAGTCTTCCTTAAAGAGACTAAGTGTCTCCTTTCTTATCCAAACCAATCCAAATCAACTCTCACACACCACATACCGATAACGAAAAAATAATAAGCAATAAACGGGAAAAATAGAGCAGTAACACATGAGACGACGGGTCGGGTCGTCACACAATGGTTCGGTTCAGCCGGTTATTTTATAAAATTTGTACCATTCCAATTTTTCAATTATTCTATTATGTATAACCAAAATAAGACTTTTGAAACCGTATCAATCATGTCGGTTTCTCTTCAGTATGGGTATGGTTCTGTAAATTTTCGGTAATGTTTTTTAATGTCAGGTAAAAGTCACTAGTAGAAGTGGAATGCAATAACATACGTACTTTTATAGGACATAGTAATCCCTCGAGTCATTTTTACAGTTTAAAAGGTGATGAATTAAGAATATGAAAGATGGCCAGAGTATAGATCCATTAACTATTCTATATCAATGTAAAAGTAACTAAGCAAATATAAAAACAATATAAATCGCACGAGTGAAAAATTATTAACTAAGTTGGGATTCAAGAACAAAATCTATAGAAGATTAAATATTCAAAAAGATAAATCAAAATCATAAGAAAGGAACATATTCAATACATTGTAGTTTCCTACTCATAGTCACTACAATACCTTGTTTCTCGCTAGTGAACATGCTGGAAATAATTTAGTTTCAATAGGAGTAGCGTAATAGGTTTGGAAATTAGGATTTTGAGTTTAATTACTTGTTGGCTTGTAATTCATAATTTCAAGGCCTAAGAAATTTTTTAACTCTTTATTATTTTTAAACTTAATATAAAAATATATTGTTCACATTATAAATCTATTCGGTACGGTTTGGTATTTGTTCTGTTTATTTTCATAAAAGAAGAAACCCACCCTAATTATCGGTATGGTTATAGATTTATATAAATACCTACGGTTTTATTAAAAGAAACCTAAAATTCGGTTCGATCGGTTTAGTAAATTTTTAAATATCCATTGACACCCCTAGTTCGAAGTATCCCACTTTTGCTGCTGGATTGGTGGGAAAATATCGCACCAAGTGACAAAAAACCATGTGAAAAGAGTTCTTGGGAATTTACCTTCTTTGCTAGATATTCAGCCAAACAATGTACTAATTGAGGTCGCTACTTTGTTCTGGAATGAAAAAAGGGATGTTTTTTATTTTGGTGATATAGAAATGACTACCCTTCTAGAGAAAATACGGGGCTTTGCTGGACTTCCCAGGGATAGCCCTGGTCTATTGGTACCGGAAGACCGCACTTCTTGAGGATTTTTGAAAATGATGGGTTTTAGAATGAATGATGAGTTATTCTGCCTGAAGAAGTCTATATACCCTTTGATTTCCTTTACGAACATTGTGGGCACAGAAAATCCTATCACCTTTACCATGATGAGTTTGCCATTACTTCTTTGGGTAGGACCCACCGTTAGGTTTTTGTGTTCATTGTCTGTTTTCTGGGGATGCTAGTATTCCCAATGAAAGGAGAAAGGATTCACACTCATTTAGCTATGGTTACCAAGAGTCTAATGGAACGAATTGAGGGACATGCCCACACTATCATCCCAATGATTGTAGCAGAGGTATACCGAGCTTTGGACTGCTGCAAGAAAGGATATAGGCATTATGAGGGTTGTAATTTTCTACTACAAATATGGCTATTGGAATATCGTCAAAGGGGACAATACCGGCAAGACTTTCCATGGCAACCATGTAATGACCACATAGCTTTTCACCACCCAAAAAGAATGACTTTTATCCCAGATAGGTTTACACAACCAAGAAACATTGTGGGTTGGGTACACTTCTTTAGCAATTTGATTGATGACAAGGTCCATTGGATGTTCGAATATTTCCCTACTAGCGAGTTCATCATCAGGTCAAGAGATGTTCCTCATCTAGTGCTAATCGGATTAGGGGGTATCTATCTTTACGCTCCTATCAATGTCATGAGGCAAGGTGGGAGGAAACAAGTCATACCCCGAGTTTCCAAGATGGTTCACTACAAAGAAAATTTCCAAGTTTATGCTATTCCATTCAAGTGTGAGGAACAACACATGTGGCATCTAAAAGTCATTATGGAAAAGGATACCATCGAGCCAGATCGGTACCATGCTGGCCGTGTGTGTTTATACCCATCATGGTTGGTCGATGACATAGCAGGAGAAGTCAAGCTGGAGATTTAGTTGGGAAATAGAGTCATAGATGCTACCTAGGCACAAGTCAAATATAAGAGGTTACGCAAAAGGATTTTTGAATATGAGGCCAGGCATTTGGAACATCATAAAGTAGACGTGGAAGCAATCAATGAATAGAGAGGAATCGCTACTAAATCAACAGAGAGTTTAGAGTATTTAGAGCAGGGGTTGATGGATCTTGAAGGGAAGATGAGAAACATGGTTGCAGAATATCAAAACATGGATGGAAATGAAGGAGGGCTCCTAGCGATGGCATATCTGCTGCTGGACTTGCGCGACTTGGGGAACTTGATCGATCGAATAAAGAAGGCCAAGCATGTATAAGGTCTCTCTAGGACCAAATATATTAGGAATTATGTTTTCCTTGCTTTCTAGACTCGTTTTAGACTTTGGTTGTAATAAGGCACATGCCACTAGTCGCTCTTTATCATTATTGTCGTTTTAGTAGAGATTTGGTTTATTTATCATATTAATGAAATGACGCAGTTATTGGCATCAATTTTCTCCAAATCTATATGTCTCTTAGGACTACCTCGGGTACAATGAGGTCCCTAAATTAGGATGCGGATTTTATAATTCCACAATAGGTGTTTAAATACCGAAAACATCCTTTTAATACTCCTTACTGACTTGTTTACCTTTTTGTTTTTCTTATTTTTTTTATTTGTTTATTCCCATCTCCTAAGGTTGGTTTCAAGCATACTGGCATCATCAACATATCATACCAGATCAAGAGGTCTGCCACATCCTCCTCCTCCTCCGGAAGATCCTAAAAGCAAAGGAAAATCCAGAATGGATGATACAAGCAAAATCATAAAAGACATTGCTACGCACGAAGAGAATGTCGAAACTTCAGATGGTCGAATCACTCCAACACAGAATGACTTGGTTTTGTGTTTAGAACAGAAGATACTGGAGTTACAAGGGGAACTTGAGTAGGTACGGAACTTGGAAAACCTTTCCCTTACCGTTAACGTCCTCGACGTCAACCAACAAAACATAAAAAACCCAGCACCTCCCTAGAACACACAATACCAACAAAATCCTCATACACCTCACCAATATGCCACACCGCCTCAAAATTCTAATCCTCCACCCGTACCGACTCCTCCACAACATCATCATCAGCCAACCTAGTATTTACAAAACACTATCTATCACACTCCTCAGAACACATAACAATCTACCCCCGATCATCAAACCTCAATTAACGACCACCACTATACCCAAATTCCTGGAGTCCATCAAAGCAACCTCATATACGTAGAAACCTTACCCCACACTCCACAACAAACCTTATACATGCCTAAATCCACCGAGAAGGACCTGCTCATCAAGAATATGGCGGAGAAGCTTAAGAAGCTCACAAGTCAAGTCCAAGGCGTTAAAGGGGTTAAAGGCATTGAGGGCTTGAACTATGAAGATTTGTGTATCTAGTTGGACGTAGAACTGCCGGAGGGTTACAAACCTCCCAAATTTTAAATGTTTGACGGGACAGGTGATCCGGAGGTGCATTTGAGGACATATTGTGACAAGCTCATAGGGGTTGGTAAAGATGAAAGAATCTGCATGAAGCTGTTAATGAGGAGCCTCACTGGAGACGCCCTATCTTGGTACATCAGTCAAAATTCAAAGAAGTGGGTTAACTAGGTAAGCAAGGCTTCAGATTTCATGGATCGATTCATATTCAATACAGAGAATGCACCAGATATCTTATATACCCAGAATCTCAAGAAAAAGTCAATAGAGACTTTTCGCGAGTATGCTACTCGGTGGAGGTAAGCTACAAAAGTAAGGCCATAATTGGAAGAAGAACAGATGAACAAGTTCTTCATCAAAGCTCAAGATCCACAATACTATGAAAGGTTGATGGTTATTGAAAACCTTAAGTTCTCTGACATCGTCAAATTAGGAGAAAGGATAAAAGAGGGAATTAAAAGTGGAATGGTGACAAACTTTGAGGCACTCCAAGCTACAAACAAGGCCTTGCAGCCAGAAGGTATCTCTAAGAAGAAATAAGTTGGTGCACTAATGGTAGCCTAGGGTCCTAAATATCCCTTCACATACCAAATGCCACTACCCACATATCAGCCTTCACCTCCCAGATACCAACAACCTGCCGCCACTTACCATACCTATGACACACAACCTGCATATTACCAATCACCACCACCAGCTCGCCAAAACTACTAAAAACCAAGACCAAATTTTGACCGTAGACCACCTAGACAATATACTCCTATTGCTAAATCCAACGATAAATTGTATTAAAGACTGAAGGTTGCCGATTATGTCATCCCCATTCCCGCTGTTACCATGGAAAACTCTTCCCGGTGGGTTAATCCGAACAAGATATGTGCCTATCACTCGGGCATAAAGGGACATACTATTGATCAATGTTGCACTTTGAAGGATAATATACAGACGTTGATTGTCACCAAGGTTATACAAGAAAAAGAGGTTGCACCAAATATTTGCAATAACCCCCTCCCAAACCATAGAGGAGAAGGGGTAAATGTGATAGAAACTGATGAAGAATCGGATCTGGAAGGATCAATTGGACTCATTCTTGAAGGGACCCAAAATAACTCCATCACTCTCACACCTATTATAGTGCATATTCAGTCGCCAATTGAGGCTGAAATAGCCGCACCGACCCCGTTTGAGGTCGAAATAATAATGCCTTCAGCCACAACAACTCTATTCAAGGTGGAAGTGACCACACCCTTCACTGTGATGGTAGCACCCACACCGTCCTTTAATTCTAATGCTATAATATGGGACTATGTTGCAGAGGCGAGAAGGAAAGGAAAAGGGTAAAATGGAAGAAACATGTGTCACACAAGACATGACCAGGACCGGTAGGGTTTACACACCTGAGAATTTGAGAGGAACAAGTAAAGAAGTCATTCCCAAGTAGACTATCATTGAAACAGGCCTAGATGATCTTTAGAAAAAGGTGAAAGCAAGAGAATATTCTATGGTTGATCTTCTGAACAAAACCCTTGCTCAGATATCCATTCTATCACTACTACAGAATTCTGAGACGCATAGGAATGCATTAATGAAAGTGTTGAACGAAGCTTACGTACCCAACAATATCACTAGTAAAGAGATGCCTAATATGGTGGGCAGTACTGGAAAGCCACAAGATCACTTTTCACAAAGACGATCTTCCACCAGAAGGACTAAGTCACTACAGGGCACTACACATCACAGTATAATTTGAGGAGAAATTCATCGCCAGGGTCCTGATAGATGGGTGTTCAAGCCTCAACATTTGTCCATTGACTTATTTTAAAAGGTTGGGTAAAGGCTTGCATGAGATACGAGCAGGAACTATGAATCTAAAAGCATTCAATGGGTCCCAAAGGCCACGATCGGGGAAATCAATCTATGTTTGCAGATAGGTCCAACTTGGTTTGATGTTGAGTTTCAAGTATTAGACATATCTGCTACATACAATCTGATGTTAGGACAACCTTGGATACATATTGTTGGGGTTGTAGCTTCTACGCTACACCAGGCCGTGAAGTTCGAATTGAATCATCAGAAAGTAATCTGAGAGTGATCTGAGAGTGAGCCCGAAGGGCTAATATTGTTCTGAGAGTGAGCCCGAGGGGCTGGTACTATTCTGAGTTGTTGCCCGAGGGGGCGGATTTCTATTTGTTATTTACCTGCTAAATTACCCGTTTTACTTGTTTAAAAAGGAGATTTACTTGATATTTCATTGATTTACTATTTTAAGTGACTTTTCTGCTTCGGTATAGAATGTTGTGTGTTTTCACGTATTTTTTTGCTTTAAGCCATTATTTATAGTTATTACTTATTGGGTCGGAGTACTCTCTGCACCGTGTGTGCAAATTCAGGCATAGAAGATTTCGGCTCCTGAGTGTTGATCCTCCCAGTCCAGGTGGTGTTTCGGAGACTACGAGGTAGTTGTTGGCATCCGTAGCCCCCATGCCTCCCTTATCTTACTATTTTTATGTTCTTCAAACTATTGTATCAGAATTCATATTTAGTAGACTTGTATTAGGATCATTAGTTGCTCATGACTCGTGACACCCCGGTTAGGGTTGTGTCGTGATGGTTTCTACTATTATTATCTATGTTTCTGCGAATTATTTCTATTAAATTATGTTCTAAACTATTCTATGGTAATTAACTGCTTAAAGAGGTGTACTGTATTGGTCTGGCTGGCCTTGTCTTCACGAGAGACGCCATCACGATCGGGTTCGGGGTTAGGGTCGTGACATAAACTACGCTTGACCTGATTCCCATTTAAGAGGGGCTACGTAGGCAGCCTTGTGGGTTTGGTCAAATCTTAATAAAATCTTCATTTTCCCCATGATCAGAAACTAGGGCAGAATTTTGAGGGGGTCCCTCAAAATTCCGGAACAAGTCCAGCCAACTTCATCATATGCAGAGTAGTCAAAGAATCACCTATTAAACTGGTGCAGAATTTTGAGGAGTACCCTCAAAATTCTAATGCAAAGAAGTCGCAATTTCTCTAAAATGTCGCAGTCATTGGTTCATTTAATTTACTTAATATTGTAAAACACTATGTTTTAAAAATAACTATATTTATTAAATTCATGCATACTTTTCGAAAACTTTATTTCTATGGAATTCAGATGTTACCCATGGTAACTGGAACAAGATCTCGATACAGATCAAAGCAAGCAGGCGAAGGCAGGAACCTACCTTTCCCGCAAAACTCACGATTATTCTTTGGATGCATGAACAAGGAATATTCATAAATACATACACATATCAAAATCACTATCTTCATGATGACAGAGCCACCAAACACAAACATATCTCCAGCTAAAAAAAACTCTGCTATCACTCATTATCCTTTCTTTGCATAAGGCTTAGCATTGCCTCCTATTTTGCATAAGGCTAAGCATTGCCTTCCCCTGCATGAGACTAAGCATTTTTTTCATTTTGGATGAGCCTAAGCCCCGCCTCCTTAATTGCATAAGGCTAAGCCCTGCCTCTCTAAAATTGCATAAGACTAAGCATTGCCTTCCTCTGCATGAGGCTAAGCATTTTCTCCATTTTACATGAGGCTAAGCATTGCCTTCCTATTTGCATAAGGCTAAGCACTGACTTTCCCTGCATGAGACTAAGCATTGTCTCTATTTTGCATGAGGCTAAGCCACGCCTCCCTAAAATTGCATAAGGCTACGCACTGCCTTCCCCTACATGAGACTAAGCCATGTCTCCCTTCTTGCATGAGGCTAAGCCCTGCCTCCCTAAAATTGCATAAGGCTAAGCACTACCTTCAATTGCATGTGACTAAGCATTGTCTCTATTTTGCATGAGGCTAAGCATTGCCTCCCTATTTTGCATAAGGCTAAGAACTGCCTTCCATCATATGAGACTAATCCATGTCTCCTCTTTGCATGAGGCAAAGCATTGCCTCCCTAACTGCATCAGGCTAAGCACCGCCTTCCATTGCATGAGACTAAGCACTATCTCCCTTTCTTGCATGAGGCTAAGCATTGCCTCCCCAACTGCATGTGGCTAAGCTTTGCCTTTCCTTGTCTAATACCGAATGTTACACCACTTGAAATCTAGCACTGTTTTACCTTCATGGGGCTAAGCTCTATCTCAATCTTGTGCAAGATTAAGCTCTGTCTTGTTTTGCTTATGATCCAGAATCATGTCTCTGCATTTCATGGGCTGAAACATCGCCATTTCGTCCAAATGTGTCATAGTCTGAAAGAATAATCTTCATAGCCTGCCTGAGGATCTCTCAACATTGCACATCATTATTAAGAGACGTCATGGTTTAGAGGCACCATTTTCATGGCCCGCAAAAATCATTTCATGGCATGCGAATCCCTTATCACATGTTTCATGGCTCGGGAAGTCATGGTCTAAGAACATCCTCACCGCTCGAAGATAGTCTTCATGGTCCAAATGGAATCTGCATCATATTTAAATTCTCACAATAACCCATATATATTTTTCATGAATCATGTTTTAGGTTTTGTAGGTAAATCAGGAGGTAACCATTCTTCAAACGGGAACAACCTTCGCTCTGGTTTTCGTTCATAACATTCTCATCCTGTAATTATTTCAAACATAACCCACCATCAATCCTCGCCTTTCATTTTACGACCGTTCATATATTTGTTCAGTTATATATCCGCAATTTTTCAGATTCACATTCATAACGTTGCATAAACCCATCTAATACTATCCTTCCCAAAAGAACCTCTTCTAAAGGTACAACCATTCTTATAACAACTCTATCGGTTTCGTTCACCGTTGGATCCAGAACTACACATGGACTGATTCCTATAAAACCATGGATATGTAGGCACCTCAGAAATAATGGTTCGGCCTGTATTTTACAAAATCATTCCATTCGGTCAAATTCAGTCGTCATTTCTTTACCTGATAACTCTTTCATCCTTCCTGGATAAAGAGGGGCAGTTGTTGATATCTAATTTTATTTATTTATATATATATATATATATATATATATATATATATATATATATATATATATATATATATATATATATATATATATATATCATTTTAATTTATGAGCACACACAAATATTTTTATAATTTTTTCATAAATTTTAAAGGCTTTTAATCAATTTGTTTCTATATTTTATTATATAAAATATCCAATAATTACCCTCCAAATTATTTTTTTGATGAGCTAATTATCTAAACTTATCATTTACACCATCATAATGTTTAAATATTTTTCAGTGTATTTTTATAATTACATATATATTTTTTAGGCTAAATTGCATATTTTTATATTAATAGTCCATATGCATGTATAATTATATTATTTATGCAGAAAATGAATTTTATATTTTTATAATGTTAAGTAATTGCTTTTAATCATTTTAGTGCATAAATAATATTTTTTATATTTATTAATTACTTTTATAAATTATTTATTTATTAAATGTTGGGTATTTAAAAACTAGCCCTAAATTCCTCCTATTTTCGAACCTAAAACTACCCAATGAATTCGCCCAACACTTTTACACCATCCCAATAGCTCTTGAGCCCAAATCAAATAAGCCCAGCCCAATCGGTTAAACTAACCCGACCCAGAACCCCTAACTAATCGTGGATGTTGATCTCTGAGATCAACAACCATATTACCCCTACCCTTTTTAATTAACAAAACCCACCTAAACCTAAATCACTCTCCGTAGCCCGCCTCCCTTGAATCCTTTCGTCTCTCATCTCTCACGAACCCTAGCCGCCGTCTCTCTTAACCCCTCCAAATCCGGCCCCAAAATAGAATCCGCCATGAATTTTCTTGCCTTATTTACCTCCTGTCACTACTGGTTACTCATTTATGGTTTTACCTAGTTTCTTTCCTAAACATGGCAAGCAGATCTCTTTAATTTCGAACCAAAGACTGGTTCAGTTCTTTGACATTTTTCGTCTGTGTTCGTTCTTGTTCTTTTATGGTATGAATCACTATGAATATCCATGTATGGTTTTGAATAGTATTTATGTCTATGTTCATCTTATTCTATGCAGCATGTGATTTTTACTTTTTATTTCTATCGAGTTGTGTACTTTGCCCTAAATGAGGGTTCTGAAATTTCATATTTTCCTAACTAATTTCGATTGCTTTCCTTTCTAGTATTTGACTATTTATGTGCTAATTTCTACCACTGTATAAACTCAATCCCCCATTCCCTTTAGATAGACTTGTGAATAACTATAACCTCACTAGATATAAAACTTTACTCTATTATTTCGTTCTATACTTTGGTTTTGGACGGCTGAAAGCCAAGGCCATTAAATTCTGGGTTTTGCTTCTCATTGACGTTCAGATTACTTTGGGTTTTGTTCTTTTCTTGCATTTTTCATTTAACTGGTGAGTTACTTGACTTTTGCAATTTTATCCTTATATGTCTGCAATCTGTATGTGTTCTTACCTCTGAATCTCTGGCTTAATACGTTCCGGGTATACTTTTAAGAATTACTCTGTTAACTTCTGCATTTAATTACTCTTAATGCAACTAGTTATGAGATTATCTATGCCTAATTGGATAATCTGAAACTTCTTTAGGGCCTATTCAGTTAGTGTATTGACTCTTGAATGCCTATGAACATGTTTATTCACCTACCCCTCAAATTCCTGTAGTAATCTGTGTTAAGACTTTCAGTGTTAGTCATAATTTGCCTCTCTATCATTATGCCACTCAGCATGCTCACTTGATCCTATACCCTTTTAGTATTTGCTTGTGATTTAGAACAGTTATCTCAGCATGTTTTGAATTGTTAATTTGAGGTGTTAGGTTAAACTTTTGGAACAAACTGAATTATCTTCTCTTAATTAGACCTCTATAATAATGTGTCAATGCCTATCTGCTATTTGATATGAATTTACCTTTCACTCTGTCCAGAATCTTTGTAGGAATATTTTGGCATATGTTATGTCTCTTTGATCCTGCCTTTTTGCTAACATGATGCCATGTTCATTCTGTAATTACTTGGTTTATCAAAATGTTGCCTTTTTTCTTATATACTTAGCATAATTTCCCACCATGTATCAACCTGTCTAGTAATGTGCATTTGTGTATAATAATCCTTGTCAATCCTGCAAACATCTTCTTTCCTGAACTTTTTCAGCATTTGACTGTCTTAGTTCTAAGTGTTGAACCTGTTTTCTCAGTTTGTATTAAGCTTTTTCTTTTAGTTCTTTGATTTAAATAATTGTCTCCCTGGTTTGTTCAATTTGGGTGTGTCTATTAAAACCCTTTAGTTCTTGTTTTTTCAATTCTGGTCCTTTCTTTCACTTGCCACCTAAGTTCTTTGAATCTAATTGTTAGCCGGCTGAAAGCCAAGACTACTTAGGTTCTGTCCTTTGACCTCCTTAGTGTGAGCACTTCTCGGGGTCCATTTAAGGCCCTTGTGAACTTTGACACACTAGGACTTGGTCCCTAGTTCCTCCTCTGAATTATCTCTGTTAACCTCCCTAGTGTGAGCACTGCCCTAAGTTCTTAGGAACTCTGACACACTGGGGTCTTGGTTCTATATGCTCAGTTCTGTTTTAAGACCACTAAGGGAATCCCTCAAATCTTGGCTGTCTTATGTCCATGAATGTGTAATTTTGAGGATGTTATGAATTATGAGAATGAAGGCCTAGCCTGGCCAGGTGCACTTTTGAGCCTGCTATAGGCTCTTTATAGCTATTCTACTTTGTAATTTTTTCTCTTTATTTTGGGTCTGTAATAATTCTTGTAATAATATTTTGGGGAATTAGTGAAATCGGAAAATAAATTTTATCTTATTCTTGCATCGAAATTGGTGAAAATGCTATACGTTCATTAGTTAGTTAAAATATGCTATTATGTTCAAACATGTTCAGATATCATGTGTTAGAAATTATGTTTATAGGTATTTTGGTTTTGCTTAAAACGTGTTATTTTCCAGTCATTGTAGAAATCCTGCATATAAGTTCTTCCTATTGGTTCAAATATACTCTATGCCTGCTTGTTAGAAATCATGCCTATAGAATCCAAAAATTAGTTTTAATTATAGGACTCATGCCTATAGGAGCAAAAGTCAGTTTTAAAGATCATGCCTTTATGATCTGAATTAGTTAATTAATTGTTCTATTCATTTCTTTAATAGTTCTCAACGATGTGTCAATTATTGTCACTAGAAACGATGCCTATTGGACTCAATTAACTAGTTCTGAACATAATCCATTGATTACCATTATCAGTTACTGCATAAGATGCCTATAGGTTTAATCTCTAATGCCTGTGTTGGCCCAAGAACGGGTGAAGTTTTGAAGAATGACAAAAGAACTCAGTCGTGGACCATGTCCATCTTGTGAAGCACGGTCATGATCAATCTATGCATGTGAGATGCACGTGAAGGAGATAAGTCCCACTGAACAAGTAGTAATATCTCCAGATCTGATCGAAAAAGTTGCATATTAGATAAGGGAAGAAGGTCTCCTTATATGAAGAGAACACAATCTAGGATAAAGGTAGTGTTAGAGTTTGAGATCATTATGAACTCTTCCACGATAGAAGAGCAGCAATTGAGTACCAATCAAACTCTGATTGCTAACCTATTAAATGTTAGTGTTGTTCTCTTTTACAGGTAAAACACATACGCAGAAGTTAAACTAATTGGCGAGCAAAAGATCAAGGCGATTTTGCAAGCAATTTATGTGTGATTTGAGTGTGCACTCATGAAGCTACTTGAACGAGATAGAAGAACCAGTTACATTGTGTATATCTTTTATTCTAGTTCAATTATAGTAGGTGGTTTAAAATTATACCTTTCAACTTTCATAGAAGCAATTATATTAGGTACCTAGAGTGTTCAAGTTATAGTTAACTTGAAGTTGTTGCAAGAGTTGAGGTTGTGTGCTACAATGGGATTAGAGTTAATCCTTAGGTTTACAAAGAGTTTTGTAAATGCTATTTTGGCTCAGTGATTTTAGTGAAAGTTTGAGAAAATCCTATTGAGTAGTAGGTCGTGGTTTTTTTACCTTTTGAGCCAGGTGTTTTTCACGTAAAAATCTCTATGTTCTTTATTTTCTGTATTTATTATTCCACAAACAGTAGTAGTTGAAACACATAGAAGGACTAGGTCCTTCCATAAACAACTTAAGCGAAAATTGGGTACCACACAAATCACCCTCCTCTCCCCTATTGTATGGTATTGACGCTTAAAACATCAACCTGTAATCTAATAATGTAGGTTTCAGAGATTGTAAGTTGCCCACTCATTAAATCCATATTCATATAGAGATCTTGCCTATAAGTTTCTACAACCTCAACTTATTAAAATCAGCAACTGTCTTTGTCAATCTGACTTACGTGCATTTGTTGTCTAAGTGCGGAGGCCAACTTGAGCCCTTATTTGCTTATAGTGAAAGTCCAAAGTGTTTTTGTCTGTTGCCTAATATTTTTCATTTTTGAGCAGCCTAAGTTAAAGTCTAGAACCACCCTGAGATAGAGGTCTAAATGCCTCATGGACCATAGGCATATGATGGGTAGTGCAAGCGTAGGATACGACTTAGAATTGACTAGTGCGCTTTAGGTAAATAACTTAAAGATAGTAATTGGGTAGCAGGAGATGATAGTATGTGCACGCTGAATAATATGAGTAACATCCCCACCTTGAGGGAGTTACGAAATATTATTTATGTTGCACGGGGTGATCCTTTAAGCTAAAAAACTTAGGACCCCCCTCCCAATCTTGTCTTTCATTAATTATTTGTGTTTAATAATAAACTTCCCAAATTCCTTGTTTCTACACTTGATCTACTAGACTAATTCATATTATTGAGTTCGGTCAGTACCCACAGTTGTGGACCTCGAAGAATGCCTAACACCTTCTCTTCGGGGTAATTTCGAGCCCTTACCCGATCTTTGGTGATGAAACTAGTTAGACAGAGTTATCCGCAAATAGGTGCTCTAATGCACCTTAATCCGTTAGGTGACGACTCTCTCTTTTAAACCCCCTCCTTAAAAGCGTTATCACGTATTGAAATCCGATTTTGCGGGAAAAAAAGGGACGCGACAACTAACCAACTAATATTTAACTTATATATATTGTATAGAGTTGTTAATGTATCTACCATTCATTGAACATTTTCTTTAATACATTAAGCACGTTTTTAGTGCAAGAGCTACGATTCTAAATGGGTGATATACTTTAGGCTAAATTTGATAAGGTTAGCGGGCAACGAGTCAATAATAATAGTAGGATTAGTCAGTTTTGAGCTACATAATTAAGAAAATAATTACTGCCATGAAAATTCAAATAATAAAATTCCGTCGTAAAATTCCGTGACACCTATGAAATTGAAACTCTCTCTAGTGGTGCCATGACAGTCGCTGTTTTCTTATTAAGGGAGCTAGCTGGAAAATACTATTCCCTCCGATTTAATTTATGTGAACTTATTTTTTCTTTTTGTCCATTTCAGAAAAAATATTTCCTTTCTAAATTTGATTTAGCTTAAATATACAATTTTACCCTTAATCAGAAGCTTTTTATATCCACACAATAGTTTGTGTCCCTTTTTGACTTATTTAAAATCATAAATTTTAAAATAAATATTTTTTCTTAAATTTCATATCCAATCAAACACATTCACATTTATTAAAACGGAGGGAGTACTATTAATGAACTTTATCTATCACAGATTCACAGTACAATCTCTTTTAAAAAAAAATAATAGCCGATATATATATATATATATATATATATATATATATATATATATATATATATATATATATATATATATATATATATATATATATATATATATATA